>APFE031511135.1:46590-65793 GCA_000404065.3 Pinus taeda
TCGGTTAGTCTAGTTAGTGATATCAAAAATATGCTCATTTTCTCGTCTTGGTTATGGTCTACTTCTAGTTTGTGTGTTCTAACCTCCATCTAGTATCAATTGTTTCAACCATTTGTAATTTTTCATCTTTATGCAATATGCAAAGAGGTTTTCAATACCTTTGCATATCAAATAGGGCATGTCTAGATCACCATATGTAAAATTCTATAAATTTTATAGAATTTTATATATGGTGATATAGACATGCCCTATTTGATCTGCAAAGGTATTGAAAACCTCTTTGGATATGCTGGCCAGTGGAAACTCTCAGCTATGATGGTTTCACTATCCAAGCAAAAATTCAACTTTAAAAAAGGGAACAACAAAGTCTCCTTAGGGAATGAAAAGCCAATTACAAACTTCTTTTCTATACGTCTTATAGGTTATTTCCTTAATGATTTTTTGATCGGATTTTGAACTGCTGTGAGACTCAGCTCAAACAAATTCATGAATAGGTGGCTAAATGGTAAATACAGGTATGCTCCAAAAAGATAGAGGATATTGACAGTGATGTTGTTATAAAAAAGTATCTTCAGTCACTAAGAAGCAAGGTAATAAAATAAGGAAAATAGGGATGCTTAGCTTGTGGAAAATAAGGATGCTTTGCATATATTATGACAAACACTATAAACTAATTGCAAGGAATAGCATACTAAAATATGATAGAATGATCATCTTTGACTCATAGATTTGCAAACAGGAGGCACAAGTTCATTCAAAAAGCAAAAGGATTTTCACAAGGCAATACAAACTATTTGTGAGAAGCAACATACTAAACTAGGATAACAATCATATGCTTTAAGTCAGAAATTTGCACAACATGTACAGATTCCTCCGCATGCAGCAAAAGAATTTTGATAAGCAAAATTATATACAAGTTCTACCCTATATAAGAGAAATTATATTCAAGAACATCCCTGAAATTTTCCAAGAATGTGTCAGGTATGGCCAGCAATTCCCTTCATCCCCAATGAAAGCCATCGCACAAAGGGACATTTACTTACTCCCCAAAAAACCGGAACAGTGGGTATGATATTTTATTTTTCTTTTTTTTTTTGGTGGGGGATGCAAGAATAGAAAAGGATAATGTCAACCATTTTATCATCAAATTGTAGTTAACATCTTTAGATCCATGTTCAGCTCAGTGTTGCTGAAATTTGAAAATGGACAATCCAAACTAGAAGCAACTAGTTCTAGTACTGCTTTGAGAATTTCCAGTCAAAACCCACCCATGAAACTAGAATTGATTATTTTTTCCCAAAACTTCCAGTTCAGCAAAAAACCGATCAAACTGGATAGTTTGACCAATTTTGTACCATTATAGCCCCAACCCTAGAAAAAGGAAAAAATAAACCTACAAAAAATCCTAAAACTGCCATAAACCTCATTTCCCATCTATTTAATCATTCCCCCTATATTTGCTTCACAACCTTCTCATTGATCATTTGAGCAAAAAAGAGTGTTAATGTTGGACACCTAATCCTCAATGGGTTAGTGTGGAAGCCGAATAGACAAAAGGAGTCTAAGAGACCTTGGGATGTGGAACCCAACGGTCACAATATGTACTATAAATGTATATCATTTGTTAATAAAAATTGTATTGTCATGTTTTATCCTTCAGATACTCTTGCTGCCCATGTGTGTTTAACATGGTATCAGAGCAGGCGTACTCCTGCCCTACATAATTTCTTTGAACCATTTGTCTTATGGTATTTATGAGCAGGTCCTATTTTTAGTATCTCTACCTTTGTAACTCATATCATCTTGATTCATATAATCCGTTCTCCTGACAATGGTATAATCTACTGCTCAAGGTCTACCATAATCATTGTCTGTGCCCTCTGCGCTCCTTGGGCTGGGCATAATTGTCCTCTCTGTGTTCTCTGGGATCTCTGCCATAATCATCTTCTACCATCTTCCACGCATAGATTAGTTCGCCCTCTAATGGTTCTTCTCGGTGGTCTAGCTTGAATTGCTGGAAATTTAGTGGTATTTTTTACTATCTTGATATCTGAGTGCCTCTTTGCTGCTCGGTCCACTCTGGCCTCCACTTCTTGAAACTGGAATAGCATGAGAGTCAAATTTCCTGCTTCAACAAAGGAAATTGGTAGCTAGTAGGTGAAATTAGTTCGCGACATCATTGACTTTGCTTGGTGGCCTCAATGTCAAACTCGGCATTGGTATAAACCTTGACGAAAGCATTGTTTCTGGAGATCTGATTCTCCTTCTGTTTGTCAATGTCATGCTTTTCATACTTGTTGCATATGGTGTACACCCGCATGAGAATGTCGATGATGCTCTCTGTTAGTTGACTTGGAAGTTAACTCTATCTCCATCACATGAATTGCGTCTTCCTCCATCGAATGAACCTCTGATGCAAAGTGGTTAATGGTGCTGGCTGTGGGGTACGAGTCTTCCCACGGTGGTGTATTGGTAAAGTGCTATGCTGATGCTACACTCTGAGATCTGACCGATATTGTAAAAGAGGTCGCACCGGTAGCAAGGAGAAGAGATGCAAACCTATCATTTGCATCGAGTTATGTAAGTTTTTGCACTGAGACACATTGCAAGGGATTTTTGGGTTTGCAATTGTAAGAGATTTTTGACAAAAAAAAAAAACGTACCTCTGTTGGAGTGCTGTATATAGCTCTGTTGAATGCGCTATAAAGTTTTGAACGCCTAGCTGGGTGTTTGTACCATATTATGCACGACGATCCTGCATGCTCGTGAGTTATCACCTACTACTTGGAGACACCTAAACTACTGTTAAGTTGCATGCGAAAAGAGAAATTGTACAAAATGCTGACATGGGTTCTTGGTAATTGACACTTAGCTTGGTGTTCACACAGAGTGACTTTTTTTAGAATGTTTAGTCTATTTAAGAGCAAGAGGGGTCAGAGCCCCTGCAGGGGTATTGCAGTGATATACATGTAAATGAATGGTGCAAAGGTATGTAGGTAAAACAAAAAAACGAAAATAGAAAGGGAACTTCACTTTGAATTTGAAATTGTCAAATATGACAACTGTTTTTATGAATGTTTGAATTTGAAATGTCAAATATGAAGAATGTTTCTATGAATTTTCAATGAACATTTGATTGGATGCACGTCATAGGATACAGATTAATGGGATCCATGTTATAAGATTCACAATGGTGGGAATAGATCAATATGCCATTTGATTTGAGTTATTTAATGTCCTGGGTTGTATCTGATTTGAGACTCACTGCTGTAGCTGCATGTCAAGAAAACACTGTACATTCACTATGGAAAAAGGAAGATGAGTATGCAAATATTTGGAGCCTATGCTTTTGAAGAGTGCCTTGCTGGAATATCTTATTTGTATGGATGATATATCAGAGCCTCCTCGCTGAAGATAATCCCAGGTTCCTCTATCTCCGTGTATTGTAAATTCTGTTTGTGAGTTAATGAGATATCTGATCATATGTAACAAAAAAAAAATGTGTAGAATGTGTTCAAAGTCTTCAAGAGCCGTGTCAGATGGTCCATTGGAACGTTGTCCCTATTCGTTGTCTTGGTGATTTGTAAATTCAAACCCTATGTTGATTTGAGCATTTGATACACAAACTATTTGTTAAAATACTACAGTGGACCAAACCATACAAACTCAGGACTCTTTGTGGTTTTCTCTTAGTTATCTCGGTTGGGTTTCCTATAGTGGACCATTGTTTTCTTTGAAGAAAGAGGCAAGATCAGAGAATATTTGTTCGTATCCTAGTCAAAGTATTTATATATGAGCATTCAAGTCCTGTCCATGACATGGTGTTATAATTGTTGAAGTTTTGAAAGCCATCATTTCTGCTTTGAAAGTGAAGGAGTATTTGAAGGATCCAAGCAAGTTTGTAGTTGTTGCTGCCCTTGTGTGGCATTGTATTTAAAACTCATTATAGTGCATTATTAGACTGTTGCATAAGAGTTTGGTGGGCTATATAAAGGCTGTGATTTTTTTGACAAATAAAAATAATCTTTTGTGGAGAAAAGTTTAGTCGGTTGTATTGTCAAAACATAGTGTTGATCATGAGTAAACTCTTATTTTGGTGCTTGCTGGTTGCACACTGATCACTTGCTGCACATTTATAAAGGATATTGTTGTGTATTGTGAGTGCGTATTACTTTTCTGCATTGAGTAGTAGTTGTGATTAGTTTTTAAGGTGTAAATCTGACATTGAAGAAAAAATGGCCAGAATCAGTGAAGTATTAGAGTTCCTCAAAACTCTCATATTATCTACTAATCATGATACATTAAAAGTCGACAAAGTTTCTCTCACAGACATTCAGGTCTGTCTACAAAATGCACAAGAGAAAATTGATTTTTTGCAGCTCGAATCTTAGCTACAACAAGAAGAATTAAAACAGAGGAGTTATTCTGAACATGTTTCTGTTCAGAACATTGAGACTGCAACCCATCATAAGCAAGTCAATAATGTTACAGTTTGTTTAGATTTAGTACCCAATAAAGCAGCAGTTGTACATGCAGGTGCAGAAACTCAGTCTGCACTTCCCAAGCCCATCATCAGACCTTGGGAACAGGTTGTCCACAACAAGCACATAACTGGTCTTGGATATGAGAAGGACTTGTCCTTTCATATTTCAGCCTACTCAAAGCCCATTCAGTTTCAGAGTGCTAGATTCCTTCATGACAGTTCACCTCCAGCTGTTCTAGATTCTTCCCCTTTTCCACAGCAACAACAACAACAACAACAGATTATGAAATGCCAACACTGTGATCGAGTTGGCCATTTGAAAGATCACTGTTTTGATCTTCATACATGTAAGCACTGTCATAAAACCACCCATTATTCACACAGATGCTTCAGAAACAAGCCTCATGTAACAACAAAGATTCATCTTGGATGGATCGCTTCTTGGAAATGGGCATCAACAGCCAAGAAGATATTCCAATCACATGTCAGAACTTGTTCCAGAGTATTGAACAGTCTTGCAGTTGAGTTTTCTCCATCATATCACCTTCTATCTGACAGGGGGGGAAATGATGGTCATCTACAAGCTTCAAAGTCACATCAAGCGAGCCTGAGCCACAACCTGCTATACCAGATTCAGAGTTGTAGCCAGAAACAAAGATGCCCCTGAGCATGCCTTCATGCCTTGAGTCGGTAATATGGGACACTTCCTCTAGCAGAAGACTTCAGCTTCTTTCCAGTTTCGGAAGAATGGAACAAAGAGTTCCTCTAGGAAGAATCTTCTCAGTTTTAGAAGAGTTCTAGGAATTGCATTAAGCATTCCATAGTTGTTGGTCATCCTTAAACCATCATAGGTTGAGACTTCCCTTTTTAGGTTGAATTTCTCCCTTTTATGCAGGGTGAGACCTCCCTTTATTAGTTGAAGGTTTCCCTCTTCAAATCAATAGGAGCACTTCCTCTAGTAGAAGACTTCAGCTTCTTGCCAGTTTTGGAAGAGTTCCAGGAACTGCACTAAGCGTTCCATTGTTGGTGGTCATCCTTGAACCACCACCCTTTATACCAACATTTTAGAGAGCACATTTAGCCTAGTGCTGCCATGCATTTTTGCACATTTTGTATTTCAGCTCTCTTCTTGGACTCGTACATAAACCTTTGGAGTAAGGGGGGGAATGTTGGATACCTAATCCTCAATGGGTTAGTGTGGAAGTTGAATAGACAAAACGAGTCCAAGAGACCTTGGGATGTGGAACCCAACGGTCACAATATGTACTATAAATGTATATCACTTGTTAATAAAAATTGTACTCTCGTGTTTTATCCTTCAGATACTCTTGCTGCCCATGTGTGTTTAATAGATTCAAAATATATTCTTCTGTTGATTCATAGTGCTTCTCAGTCTGATTCGGAGAGTTTCATCCGATGATTTAGAGCAATCAAGATTTGATTGGGGAGTTTCTTGGATCCATTACTAAACCTGATTTGGATTACGAATTGGATTATTGATTTGAAGATTTGATTGGGGTGCTTCTTGTGTTTTTGGTAATGTTGTAAACATCATGTCAGAAAAAATATCACCGAGAATCGGGAAAAGAAAATATTGACAACATCAGGAAAATATCACAAAATACAGGCAAATTTAAAAATAGAAAATTATTCAAACACACAAATAATTGACTTTATGTCCCTCCATCGATGAGTAGGGAAACTAATTTCATGCATCTCATGATAATATCTAGATATTTACAATATTTTCATGCTATTTTCGAGAATGAAAACACTGCACAGTTTAGCGGCAATAATATCGTTCTGGGGTAAAATTTGTGACATTGCAATAATACCAAGACCATGATAATCACAATGCTTGCAACAATGGTTTTTGGAGCTACTCTTTTTCCGATTCCATATGTTGATTCAATCTATTCCTGCAATTGATTTAGATCTGCTCCTGAAACTGATTCAGAGTGAAGACTTGGAACTTGTAAAGGTATTTACAAATATTCTTCAAACGCTATTTCTCTTAAGAGAGTTTGTTAAAAAAATCTAGAAATTAAATGTCAGGCTTTATTTGCAAATTATTTATGTGGTAGAAAAAATGCCATGGCTCCCAAACACAAAAACATTCCTACATGGAACCATTGCCAAATAGTTGGGGATGAAATGGTATGCAACTATTGTCCCATGGAAATTGGTGGGGCGGTGGTTATACATGGACTGAGAGTCGAAAAAACACCTAGAAAATATACTAGGGAAAATTCAATATTTATCTAAAGACTCAGCAAAATTATAATCTGACATGCAAGCTGCTATTAAAATCTATAACATGAGGCAAAATATATGCAAGAAGAAATAGGAAGAAATGGAAGTGAACATGATAATGAAAACCATAGTTCTAAAGACTCCACTACTCATCCTGCTAGGGATACCTTTAGAATCCCAATCCATCCAAAACATGAGGGTGATTATGGCACAAAGAACACAATCCTAACAGGCAAAAAGTTGACTCAATCTTTGTATCCAACAGGCAACAACACCCTTGGTTCTTAGCCCACCATTGATAACAAATGGAGGAAGTTGCTTGGGAATGCATGGCTAGATGGTGACATGATGCAAAGATAAATTACAATCTAAGTTCAGCAGGATACAGATAGGGATCTGGACACAGATTTGCCAAAAATTTTAAAAGTCGGGATCCAGATATAGTAGGAAAATGGCAAGTACAAAAATATTTTGTAATATATATAAAGAGAGACAATTAAAAAAAAATAGTCAATAATCAAAACCATTCAGGAATGACAAGAGTAAAACTAAAAGTTTATAACCAAGACCAAAAAAGAAAATTCTAATGCATGTTACTATTATCCATCCATGTATTATAACTGATAATTTGATAAGTCATAATCACCATTGACTATTGATAATTTTGAAGACCATCTCAGCATGAGAACATTGAAATTCATAACAATATTTTTGTAAGCAACATCCACATGTCCATATCAACAGTGAATAAAGGGGTGCCTTGAAGACCATGGCAAGACTAAATAACAGTATTAGTGAAATGACCAACACCGTAGCACATAATGGTAGAATAGACATTGAGAACAAACCTTGAACATGATGATAGATCAAACCTTCTCAAACGTTGACATTGCACAAAACATTAAGTAAAATGATCGGCCTCCAGTTTCTCACCATATCCCTTTCTATTCCTTTAAGAATAAGCTTGATCAAATATGCATTTACTTGCTCCCCCATGTGCCTATTTCCAATGATTTTCAACACACCCCAAGGAAACACTTACATGAATTCAAGACACATTTCTAGCCATTGAAATGGTAATTATAACAAAACAACCCAACATCAAAGTGATTCCCTATAATAGAAACTAACATTAACAAGTTAACAAATAAATGCGCGTAGAACTTCACATTTAACTTCAATGACACTACAATTCATTTTTAGGTTAGTCAGATTCTTCTATTTTAATCAATGCAACAAAGGTACTGAGTTTAAACTTTAAAGGCATGCCCTTATATCAAATCATACACAAAAATTGTCACAACAAAGCCCAAATGTTGGCTACAAACATCATCTCAAAACCAAAAACATGGCAATACGAGGAGTTTTGATATCAACAAAATTGTGAATTGTATAATTTCAAAATCCAATTGAGATTAGCCTAGACAAACGCAATTGCTCACTAAGCCAATCAATACATGATAAAAAAAGAATTGTTTCCCACTTAATGAAATGCATCTAAACTCCATGTTAACTACTATAACATCAATAAAATATGATACCATCATGATATAGATTCTATAACTAATAAATTCCCATAAAAATGCTAACGCTATAGCATAATATCTCTAGTCCAAGTAGCTCCCATATTATGGAAAACATTAACTCAAACAATTTGAACCAAGCAAAAACATGGGAAAACAAAAAATATGGAGTACAAATACATTGAAGTGTCATAGAAAAGTTAACGATAATTATTCAGCTATAGATCGAATAAATATCATATGATACTTACTTAGGGAGAACCGCCAAAAGATCATCTGGAGTAGGCGTACACATCAAAACCAAGTAAACATCCTCTGGCTTGACTTTCGCCATTTCAAGGGCTCTTCTAGATGACTCTATAGCTAAACCAATTAGTGTTTCATCACTTGCGAAGCAAAGTGAGCTTAATGACGTTTTATTCCATGTAAGTGAGGAGGTTTTGGCAGGCCTTTTTTTAGTATCCACAAAAAAATATCAATTCTATACTTTCCTTCATCTATTCTTTCCTTTGAGTACAATTATTCAATCCCCATTCTTACATAGTAAGCCTTATTTCCTTCGATATGCAAGAGTTCCTAATTAAGTGTTCCTTGTAATGATGCTCCCTAATTCTTCATTAAATATAAGATCTAGTACTACTCGAAGTCTCAATATGTAGGGAAACTATGTTTTCAACTTATAGAACTTTAAATGGTCATTCCAGTTAAAAATACCTTCAACAACTTTGTAGTCTTTGCTGTTTCTAAGGCCTTTGGGATTGGACATACAGTACCAAGCCCTGTTGGCTAGGGATAAGATTTCTTAACAACCTATTAGTGCTACATCAACTCATGTTCCCAACATCATCATCAAAGTTGAGGTGCCTCGTTTGATTAATCCACAGTAACTGAAATGATTCAATTTGTTGGTGACAATGTGTTTGTAACAACACTTTCCCAATAACTATAAAACCTATATATAGAATTTTGGTAGCTACCTCACATAGAACTCGTTAGCAATTTCGAATTCAAACATCTCTATCCACTTTCTTAATCTAACAAATAGGATTTTCTAGCAAGCAATCACAAAAAATGTATATTTACATAAAATCTTTGGAGGCTTTCTAGCATCAGCTGCAAAAGTAATCAACAAAAAATAATTTACAATAGCTCTAGTCATCAGCAAATAAGTAAATGACACTTGGAGTGTTACTATAGTGATCCATATAATTAGAATTTGGTTGTGTTGTAACTAGGAGTAGTGAAGGTGGCACTTAAAATTTTGGGGCACAAGAAGTTGCTTTTGTTATTAGAAAAAGATGATTAGATGCATTATTTCCATATTCAGATGATCCTCCAACATCACCATTATTTTCAAACAAAACACCTTCCCATTTGGCCTATTGCATGTCAATGCTAATGAAATTTTCTACAAGACTACTGCTACTGGTTTGTTGCAAATTAGAAGATGAAATATGGGGCATGCCTAGTGTTTTTCTAGGCCTGCCACCAATGGGAATGGAAATGGAGATTGTAAATTTCCCACATCAATCTTAGTAGCACCTTCTATGCCTACTTCCATGACACCACTAGCATTAACCGTAGTCAAGTTTGCACATTGAGCATTTTCCAAAGAAAATCAATTGCGCAAAAGGGAACTTAACTGGCTTTGGTGTAATGCATTACAACCCAAAATCAATGATCCAGAATTTAAGCTTTTGTTTAGGAGAACTATGAAAGTGACCAATATCATCATGTCATACTCTTTGAGAGGTGAGAGAGTTCATATTTGGAAACATCTAATTTGATATTATTGCTTCAATATTCCTTAGCTTGCAATCTTGTTTCAATCACAACTTCACCTACAAAAATTAACACTTGACATGCCAAATGTTTCTGCTTGATATGTCAGGGATGGAAAGATTGTGGGGTGAGGAATTTCCATGTGACGCTTTTCCAAGTTGAGTATTTTGCAACATCGGGCATTAATTAAGCCTTTGAAAAGGGAGATGTGAACCTAGAGACAAATAAAAAGCCAAATGATGTTCCAATGAGGATTAGTGAGTGAAGCAATTATTGTGCCTTTCTTATGTTGTAGTTAACATTATAAGTCAAGTTAGGCATGAATAATTGAATTGTTTTTTCCAAAGGTTCTCAATAAATGGTGCACATGGAATAGATCCAAACCATGACCTGGTGCGCTAAAAGTGTGCTTTCTCTCAAATAAGTAGCCATGTATGTAATAAATGTGTAAAATTCCACCTTGGACATCAATGTTAGAAGTACTAGACTAGAAAGACAAATAAATTTTTGTTCCTCCATATAAGAAATGACTCTAGCAAACGGATTGTATTCTTTGTGATGAATAGATCTCAAAGTCAAAAGAGATCCAATAATTTGTGAAGTTTTTGTTGCAAATTCTACTACAGACACTTTGGGCAACCATACCAATTAGTATGAATAGCCATGCATAACCTCGAAGCTGCACTATTATGCTTATCATGTCATCCACGTATTTCAGATATCAAACAAGTATGCCAATTGTCAGCTTATCATGAATTTTGAGAGTATGCTAAAGATGTTTTCGAAAACCACTTGTGGGGGTTGAGCCCAACAGTTGGATACCAGATAATCCCTATAAATTTGAACTTGGTACACATGGTTTGCTGCCTACAAGAATTTATCAAATTGAACAATGAAAGGGTAGAAGACTACTATGTATTGCATAGAACATAATGCCCTTGCTGATGCATATGAGTTCAAACTCCAGTAAATGACCATTGATGGGCTCTAAGAGAATCACATAGCCTAAATCCTTCATAAATTATTAGAGTCACCAGTTTATTAGATGGTTCTAGTCCAGTCCGACCCTTGACCACTTTCAATACCAATTCCAACTTCTAAAACATTGTTTATTTGTCTCTATCAATACATTTGTTGTGCAATTCCTTGAAGCCAATCAAATATTGCATAGTGCATATCTTCTTAAATTTCATGGATCTTCTAAGAATTATATCTTTTTGTTAGCATTAAACTAACATAAATGCATAGATTCATATATAGATAGGCTTTCTGAACAAACAATCTTTGAAAGGAATCCACATTATCATTACCTTGACTCTAGGGTGTTATATTTTAAAATTTTGGCAAGGTCTTGAAAGCTTCATTGTTGGCTGAATGATATTTTTTTTCTTTAAATTTGGATATTAGTTTATTTCTCATATTATTGAAACATTCAAGAACAGTCATGTGAATATATCTACACAAGAGAATGTTGTAAACCACACTCCAAATCTTATGCCAAAGAAAGATAGTGGAATTCATGCCATTAGGCTCCTGCTTTCCTTTCCAGAATCTATTGGAGACACAGGGATAAAACTCAACCAGGAACTGCATATAAATGATGTTTGATCAGAGGGATTCCACCCAATACCATTCATAAGAAAATGGTGAAATCCCAACGATGATACTCAACCAAGATTTTCATATAAATGATGTTTGATCAGATAGATTCCATAAATTAGCATGCATTAGACAATGGTGAAATCCCAAGGTTGTTGTAAGAGTTACACCGCATCTTCAAGGTTTGCATGTATAGAATGAGAAGATCACTAATTACTCAGGTTGAGTGAGTGATCCAAAATTATTTTCTGGTAAAGTCAAAGTGGCTAGGCAGATTAAAGCCTCTTTCGACTAAGGTTTAATGCTATTGGTTTGTGTTCATGTTTGAACATAAAATTAAAAAAAAAATAACCCCATACAAAAATTCAATAAAATTCACCACTAAATTCAAATATATCTATATAAAAAATTTACATATAATTTTTTCAATATAACATATATCAAATAATAAATATATTAAATTTAACATTTGTAAAACATGATACATATAACTTAATAATTGAAAAGAAAATATTGACAAGCTTTATTTATTATAGATTCAAAGTTATGTTTAGGCCAAAGAATTTACGGATGTAAATCACTAAAGATAAGCATTCAGGAAGATTCTATTGAAAGAACTAGAACCAAATGCAAAAAGGTGAGTCTCAATGTATAGCACAAGGTTTCAATAAGTGGCACAAATACAACGCAGTTCATAATCTTGGCAAACTGGAGGAGCAGGTTAATGGACAAAAAGTTGCTACCAACAACAAGCATATAGAAAAGGACTTGTCTCACATCATCCCCAATGCAGAGTTTTCAAGAAACAAGAAGAACAACCCCTCTTTGACCCAGATCTATAATAGCATGCCAAAGAAATGATAACATGTCACATGGAATCAACCTCAAAGAAGAACCCCCTATTGAATGGTATCAAAGGAAAGCTACAACAATTCAATGATGAATACTACATACTACTTGTTGAAAGCCCTCCAAGGTTCATAGCTTGCTCCAAAAGCTAGGGATGAGAGACAAAGGGAAGACCACGAGGCTGGAGAAGACATCCACCATCCCATTTCCTTGAAGTGCATGTATAACATGAAGAATCTTATGTCCCCCTCTCTATGATGGTTTAGTTTATATATTTTATTTCTATTGTTCTAATAGCATAGGATTTAGTGGCTAGTAGCCAAGCTATATACAACAATGGCATGTCTTACTTCTATTATTTAGTGGACAACAACCCAAATATACTTAGTATTATTTTCCTTTGAGTATATTACAAGACAATGGACAAAGGCCCAACACTATTGTTCTAAAGCTTGGTCCGACTTGGCTCGATGGGCCAGTTTGGTACCAAATAAGACCTACTTAGCCAAGTAGATGCATGATGACCCAATACAGAATCCAAGAAAAAAATTCACTATTCAATTAAAAAACTTAAAAAAGCAAAGCATTAAACTGATCAAATTTATATAAAGAGATATCCCACCCCTCTATTTGTCTCACACCTTTCTCACAGAGAATTTGTGAGCATTTCAAGTTTTGGAACAAAGTTGAAATCTTGAAGAGCAATGTGATGCTTGAGCTTGGTGCTAGTTTGGCATTTGTTTGAGGTTGTTTGTAATGGATTTAGGCAGCTTAATCAAGAGGCTATAATGTATCTTGAAGCTTGGAGGAGTTGTGGACCAAATTCTTGTGCCCACTACCCATTATTTTCATTTCCAAGCATGTTTTCCCTCTCTTTAAAATGTAAATGTATATGCTCTGAAATATGTCCCTATTTTTAATCTTCTTCTCTTCAAAATTTATGTGCCTCTTTAAATTAGAAATGCAAATCATATGAAATCTATCCCTGTTTTGAATTTGACTCAAACTTTTTAATTTGCACAGCTCTAGAATTATGCTACTTGGATTTAAGAAATCTAATGTTCTCTTTCAAACTGTAGATTGGAAACCATGGTTTACACCCTTAGAGTCAAAGATCCTACATGGATCCATGCTAATCTGGATGATGTGAAAATTTATTGCAAATACTATGCATTAAGAAGGGTAGGGGGGTGGTAATTCATAGATTTAATGAACACTTGGATATTATAAGAGGCCAATTTTCCCATGCATGGCCCCATTAGAGGAGATTGGACATGTTAGATTTCAATTGCAAAACCAGCTTGCAAAATTTGAAGAAGAAAAGGCTCGGCCAAAAGGAGATGGTTGTAGCATGTTTTTCAGACTCAAAAGCTTATGGAGGCCATTTAGAGTCTCATTGTTGTTGATATATATTGGACTCGTTGCCAAAATGTTTTGATATATTCAACCTTACATGGTATATGTATGTGCCATGAGCAGAGTTTTGCACATTCTGTTTCAATGGTTTGGAGTCGTATATATTTTTTGGTATATTGAGTCGTTGAAATATTAATAGTCCGAGTTTGATTTTTCAAACATTGACCAACACATACACAAACTTTCCAAACTTCATATATGAAATTATTCAAGCCAATTGACTTGATAGAGTATATAGTAGTTTCAATGTGAGGGTTTCTCAACTGAATTTTCAAATAGCATTTAAGCATTTTGACAATTAGTATTTATGAACAAATGACTTACCATTTTCTTACTAAGAAATAGGAAGAAACCAATGCACCATAATTAGGAAAATTCTCAAGAGGTTGACACACTCAAAACAAAGATTTATGTCCTCCTAGTTGCTCTTGTGCCCCTACACTGTCTAGGTAAACCATTCGAACCTCCTAACTAAACTAGAAGGAAAAATGATATTTGTACCTCCACTGTACTAGTATCTAACTGATTTCAATTTGATTTCATTGCAATTTGTGGAACAGCCTTTGAGGAAGCAAGCTTCTCTTCCTCCCCAATCTTTGTTGCATGACAATAAGGCTTAAAGGACCATGCATCCTCATCAAAATTGACATCTCAGCTGAAAACCATCTTCCATTTAGACAAAATGTAGACTTTTTAAGCCTTATATGTCTCATTGTATCCCACCAAAGTACCATCCAAACTAGAGGGTTCCAACTTGGTCATTTTCTCCCCAACGATATGAATGTATACAGGACAACCAAAAACACCAAAATGTGATACTTGTGGTTTCTCACCAATGAAATATGTTTCTGGTGTCTTATCCTTCAATATCTAGTGAGGTCACATATTTGAAATGTAGATTTTTGTACAACATGCTTATGCCCAAAGACAAATGGGCAGATCTAAGTCATGGATCATTGCCTTGGAAGTCTCTATGATGGGCCTATTCTTCTTCTCTACAACCACATTTTGATGTGTTTGGTAAGGCACTGTCAACTGGTTCTTGATCTCTTTTTCCCTGCAAAAAGTGTCAAACTCTTTGGAGGTATATACTCCTCCATTATTTGATCTCAACACTTTAATATTCTCACCTGTTTGATTTTTCTACAAAATATTTAAACTCTCAAAACTTCCCAACGACCTCATCCCTGGTGTTCATGACATAAAAAAAGAGCTTCTAAGAGAAATAAATTAATCATCAATTAATATTACCTAATAATGAGATTGAAGTAATGGTTTCACATACATCTGAAATTTGTCCTCCTTTTCAATTTGAATCAATATTTCTAATTTGCAAAAGTCTAGAGACATGCAAATCAGATTTTAGAAATCTAATGTTGCAACCTTTGACAGGGTGCCAAGGCCCATGCTCCTTCAAAAGCAACTGCAACCAAAATATACAAGCAACAAAATTTGAGGGGCCTTCCAATCAGTCTTCATATTTGAGATTAAAGGTGGTTACATTGTCACTCCTACAACACAGAGCTAAAAAAAACAAAGTAACAACCTTCAGTAAACTGTGATAGGTCCAAAATGGAACTTGGACATCCCATGCTTAAAACATTCTAAAAAAACTTCCCTATCCTAGGTATTAGCCCAACTATCCATATATATGGAATCCTAGAAGATTTCAGAATGTGCTCTCATACCATGTTAAATTTGCAAACCATGGTAAGCAGAGCTACAACTATCATCGCATTAAATAAGAAAAAAACTAAATACATAATGAAAGTCCCAAAACTAGAATACCTCACTCTACTCTCATGCCCTGCTTTTATAACTATAGCAAAGGGTCATGAGTTATAGTCAGGTTTGGACTAAATCTGTCCTAGTTCCCAAGCTGCATGGAAAATCATGCTAGATAAATAAATGCACCCCAAATGCATGCAACCTCTTACTCTATACTATGGTTTTTTAATATTCTGAGCAAATTTTTGAGTAAAATGATTAAATTGGTTTAGATGTACACTCCAACATGCACATGCAAAAAATATAACCAATTAGGTCACACATAAAGCTAATGGCATTTCTGAAGTCTTGCAAAACTAAAAATCAACATGTATACTAGGGTTTATCAAAGAAAATTACCGTAAGATGTTGAAAAGAGCATCTAGGTCGACCAAGATTTGTCGTAAATCTCTATAGAGGAATCCCAAAAACTGTAAAACCAAGGTACAAATTATAAATTTGTTTGTTTATAATCCAACAAGATTCAAATAAATTACATGAAACACCATTGAAAGAATTTGTATCCCAAACAAAATGGGTAACTACAAAGAATTATTTCTCATAAAATGTAATAAAGCATCTAACTTACTGAAGTTTTGATTTCAAATTGTCACTTTTCTTCAAGTTTTTTAGTGTGAGAATGTATCTGATCATTGAATACAATGGACCTGTATGTTATAAAAGTTGATTTTAGTGCTAGTGGGGACTGAGGATGGAATGCTATTCTTCAGTTTGGAAGTGGAACCTACCTTTCACGATGGGAATGGATAGGTTATTGGTACAAAATTGGTTATTCATTATGATATAAATGTATTTTTTGATTGTCTATCGGTATCATTCTAACAATTTTAAATTGAAACTATGGGGCATCACACCTGCTTCATTGCCAAACCTGAAAAGGTGCTTGTGTCTAGACAATTTATAAGTTCTAGAGAAAGCAAAGTTTGTTAGGATGCTTCTTATCATGCAAAAAAAAGTTATATGGTACTAAAATTTATTCCTTGAGGTCAAGTAGAGATTTAACAATAATCTATTTGAAGCTTCATGCCCAAGATATTTTAAAGAAGATGTATAAGTGTCAAATGTCACCATTCTAGAATTGGAAGTACCAAAGGAATATCAATTCTAAAAGCATTTCATTTTTGAAGAACTTCAATAGTGATAAAAATAACATCTTGCCAAATATCCTAACATGCATCCACACAAACAAATCATTCAACAAGAAGATTTTAAGTGCTAGAATAATGCAAAAGATTATGAGAGATGCTCTAGAAATGGTTTTGGTCTTCCATGTTATAATTGATGTACCTTGGTAATAATCAAGTAGAAGTCAAGTGGAGGCTTTCTCAGGTTAACACTATTGAGTTTTGGTATGAACTGTGTAAAAAGATTTAATCTGACAAATTTTGCTTGAATAGTTCACTTCTTTGATGATGAGTGAAATGTTAACTCGAAACAAGTTTGATTAAAACATCTTCACAGTCCCAACTAAAAACTCTGATAAAAGTAGTGGTAGTTATGTTAGTAATAGTGTTGGTTAGAGTAATTGATCTTCACAATGAGTTATAAATTTATGACCCCTTGCTAAGATATACAAGGGAGCATATATACCTTGGCTCTCATTGTTAGTGACCCTCCATTAGTTTCCCTATATGGATTAATTAAATAAAAGTTTCAACTTCTGCTTGCTTTCCCATTGTATGGGACTTGCCAATCCTAATGAAATGAGTGGTTGTGGACCTTGAAGGTACACCATATTACAAAATTGTGGTTGTTAGAAGTTCAAGGTCTTTCAATTTGTTTTATTTGTGCACATTTAATGCCATTTAATTTCAATATGTAATCGAGTACATGGTGTGCATGTCAGCCATGCTGACTGAAATAAATGCCTAGTAAACAAAGACTAGCAAATACAGACTTGACTGTTTCACTAAACATGTAGGATGTGAATATGTAATAAAGGGTATTCTAATTAAATCTCTGGGATTGATTTCAATCATGGAAGGGCTTTTCTATTTTGCAGACCTAAAGACCTAATACACAACATAATTCTCTTGTTTATGGGCAACTATTCTGCAAGGTGAATAACGAAGTTTGTGTCTAATCTCTGTGGGTTTGGATCTGAGACTATTCTACAGGTTTTGAAGGATCATTACAGGTCTCTTAAGCTAAGTCTCATCTTCTATAGGTTCAATGCAAGACTATGTATGACATCATTCTTGTGCAGTTGTGAAGGATCTGTGACAATTCTTTTGTATTGTCTGGGTAGCAAAGAGTTTAGGGCACTGATTCGGAAAAAAGCTTGAAGGTTCAGGCCACTGAAAGGCATTCTCCAAGCTTGGCCTTCATTGCAGAATTTTTGATTGAGAAGTAGCGTGGAACGTGATTATCTGCCTACATAAAAGTAAGAGACATGTTGGAGTCATTCTCTTGAAACTTGAATAAACAATTCCTAAAGAAAGCCATAGTGCACTTTTGGTAGAAGGAAAAATTGAAGGCTCATCTCAATGAATGTATATGTATCCCTAATATGGAATTTACAGTAAAGAGACTTAAAGGATAGTTGCAATATTATAGTTGACAGGACTTCATCAATATTTGTAGTGTTACTACAACAGGTCAAGCATCCTTTCATAGTAGTAAGGGAAGAACAAATTCATCATTTCCCTACAACAATTTCTTAAGACTATCAATTTGACACATCACCATTGTGATAGTAACCATTTGTATGACAGTAATCCTAAAGTTTTCATGACAGTCCACGTGTGGCCCTAACTGAAGAATACCTGCGGTAAGGAAGTTCTGAAGATCACACTGTTTCGCTAGCACAAAGATCTTCTAGAGTTTGCTGGCATGGTATTTAATAGTGTTCCACGGGGACGCGTCCCCCAGGGTCGGGTGCACGCACCCCTCGCACCCCACGCACCCGGGACGGGGAGTCTCTTGGGGGTGCGTTTCCCCACACACCCTTTTTGGGGAGTCTTGGGGAGACGCAAGGGGGTGCGTTTCCCCAGTGTGGGAGTCTAGACTCCCTAAGACTCCCCAAAAGGTTGCTTCTGGGCATTCCCCTTCAGTGTGGGAGTCTAGACTCCCCAAAAAGCGTGCGCCTGGGCGTCCCCCTTTAAATTTGTCTAATAAGACTTAAAAATTAAAAATAAAAAAATCAAAACCATTAATTTTTTTTTTAAACTAAAATTAAAACTAAATAACTAAAACTTAAAAGCCTAAACCTAAAAGTCATGAAAGGCAAAACTTAAAGTTAAAAGCTCATTTCATTTCAACCAAAGTAGAGGACCAATCATTGAGATTGAGTCCTTGATGTTGATTTATCATTTTATTTTCAGTGCTCACTATCCATTTTTCATTTTTGAGTTGCGACACTAGATATTGATGACTTGACTCTTCACTCTTAACTATTTTTGAGTTTGAACTTTGAAACTTTGAGTTATATAAATTAGTGTTCAAACTTTGAAAATATAGTATATACTAGTATGTTTTGCTTTCAATTTAGATTCTAGAATGATGAATGAT
>APFE031511139.1:17721-52323 GCA_000404065.3 Pinus taeda
AGTATTTGTACAAGCCGCATTCTCGCAATGCATCAATGGTAGGTTGATGATTCAATGCGGCCGAATCGACATCTTCATGCTCTCGTTCTCTCCAATCCAACATGGTGGGTATCCTGCACACCATAAAAAGAATTTTAGTAAGCTTAAAATCAAATTTGAATGGTGATTTTTGAAGATATGAGTTTGGGGGTGCGCTTTACATGGGGTACGCACCCCGCCTTCAGGAACAGAGCGTGGATACGCACCTGGCCTGAAGGTAGGTTGCGTACCCCGACCCTTTTTCCTTTAAAGAAAAAGGTCGGGGTACGCAGGTTACCCATGGGCCACCTGCGTACCCCGAGGAGCGCATCCCAAAACCCCTATGCCTCCAAAAAATCAAACTAAAACTTAAAACTAAATTCTAAATGGATGAAGTTGAAGAGGAGGATGTTGTGGATTACCTGGAGGTGACGGCGTTCGATTCCGACGGTCTGATTTTCCGCAATCTCCACGGGAAGTTTCTTGCCAAAAGCCCTTTTCTCAACCTCAACAGTAAAATGGTAAAAATGACATGGTAAAAGGTCTTTTTATAGGTTTTTTGGATAAATAAATATTAAATTTGTTTATTTTTCACCATGGAAGGTCATTTTAATGCATTTTTGCCCATCTCAAACAGGTATGAGTAATGTGTCACTTTTGTGCAGGACAAAGGGACTTACAGGGAAACTTGTCATTTTTCACAAACCAAACATCAGAGTCATCTTTTAAGCCCTTTTCTGACTCCTAAAACTGAAAAGATTGCCGAGCGTTTCTTTTACACTCGTTAAAACGGAATTAAAAGACGGTCCTCTTACAGCCCTTTTCTGACCGAAAAAACAAGAAAAGATTGCCGGATTTTTGTCGTTTCAAATTCGATATTGGAAATAAAACGACGTGTCCTTGATCGCTTTTTACTTTTCAGGTCAAAGACACTAACTATGAAAATATCCTTGGTCGCAAGATCAAGCGGTTCTCCTAGGTATTATTTTATACTTTTTCGGGCTTAGGAGACACAACTTTACGAAAAAGTTCAATCTGGAGTCTTCTAAGTTTTTCAGACTCTCTAAATATGAAAAGCGCCGAGTTTCTCCTATACTGGACTCGTTAAAATTTCACAGTAAAGGACCTGTTCTATTACAAACAGGAACGGACCACTCCTTCTTAGGGTTCGCATCAAAAACTAAGTTGGACTCATCCGAAGGATGACCTTACAAACAAGCATATGTTATCCTCCTCAAGCTTGTAAAAAATAAAGAGGTACTTGCCAGAAATGGTGGGGGAAAAATGAGAAGAATGAGCCTATTTGATATCCTTTTGTCTCAAGAAAAACCTTACTACCACTCTTGAACACGACACTTATTCATTCACCTGGGTTGGGAAATCCTTTACCTCACAGTTGACCAAGATCACTTGACATCTTTAGCCGGGTTATGGGAGTCGACTTTGAGTCATTTATCACCAAACCATCTGTTGTGTCGTTATGTGTTCAAGAGGTCTGAAACAAAACATTCAACCACAAAATACCTATCATTCATCATGTCATCATTGAGTCAGTCCTTGCAGCAACATTTCTTCAACTTGAACTATGGTTTCGTGTTGTGGGCTTGCCTGCAACGGGTCGCTTTCTATCGACATCAGCACATTATCTAGAGAGTTGACTTAGAAATCGTCAGTACCTTGGAGTCTGCATGCATCAATGGCAGGTTTCTCGCCTTCGACGTCAGTTTTCATCATTGACTTACGATCGAAGGATTCCATGAAATGTTCGACATCGACTCATTCATTCACATCTCATGAATTGTGCTGGGTACTTTGAGAACCATTGACATTACTGGTGGCCTCTCTCACACTTGTTAACAGTTTACATCATTGACTGGTAATAAAGTGGTTTCTACCATGTTCGACATCGACTCATTTATTCACATGGCTAGAATCGTACCAATTCGGGAAGTAGAGATGAAGACCCTGGATCTAGTTTCCACCATCCAGGCTGGAGGAGTTTTGTATTCATTATGTTGTAGACCAATTATAAACAGATGGGGTTGCGTCCATACTGTGTCTACACGAGTCTATGATTATGATGAATTATGAAATCATTCCTGTATCAAAATAGTTAGTCTGTTAGTTAAAGTTTTGATCTGAGTATGGCAATGCCTACCTCAGCGATGATATAATCTTATACATGTATTTTGTGTTGAAAATTGCAGGTTCTGACCAGGCTCTTCACGAGATAATCCTTGAAATGATAAAGTACTTCACCCTTCCTAGATGACATAAAACCCTTATCTATTACAGGCTTCGTACTTTAGGGGGCAATCTGTTACACTGAAATTTGTCACCATGACTATCTGCAGTTAATATGCCTCATCAATAGTCATATTATCCTCCTTGTCAAGCCTCATACCTCTGCTCTTCATGTCAAACTTCAAAAAGAGAGAAAGTCACTTAAAAACATGTTTATCTCTGGGTACGCAGGTTCTCTCTACCTTGCCTGCGTGTACGCACTCCTAACACAATGTACCTGCGTACTTGTACGCTCTGTAAGCCAAAGGTTGGGTGCGTACCCCTGTAAAGGTCAAAAGACGCGAGTTTCATCTTTAAAAAGTTACTTGTGGTCCCTTCTAGAGCCTTCTAGAAGAGTTTTTGATGTGTATTGAGCGCCTCCAGATGGTTCATGCATCCCTATGATAGAGGAGCTTATCCCATCAAGAGAGGAGCTACCCCATCCAAAAGAGGGAGTATCCCATTGATGTTGGAAATGAATAACCTCCTCTAGAATACTATAAATACAAGCATTGGGCCAAAGGAGGGGAGGTTGAAAGCTGAACATTCTAAAGGGTAAATGCTGCTGGAATTAGGACTTCCATTGTTGACTTGTGAGGAGAGATCACTATCCTTCCTTGTTGCCATATTGGGAGTGGGTGAGCTTGTCAAAGTAGAGGAAATCTCTTGTTGGACCCTGGGAGGAGCTTGCACAACACCAAGGCTCAGGTTGTAATGGTTCCTTTTTGTTTCTTTAATACAAATAAGTCCATTCTTCTCAATGATTTGTTGTTAATGAATTATTTCATGTACTCCTTGGTTTATGTGATGAATATGCTTTGTTTTATGATGAATATTCAGGTGTTATGTAATCGTTTGCTTTGTTAGTGTATGCAGGTCTTAAAGTGAAGGAGGAGCTCATCTGGATCAGCAAGGCTGGACTGCTACAACAAGCGTTGGACCTAAGGTAAGATCGGAAAACACTTGATCTCTCATAGAATAATGTGTGTTTAGAGAAGGATTGTTCTTGTTTGGTTTGTTTGTCACTAGAGAGTCTTAGACTCCTAGGGAGGTTAGGTTTGTCCGCAAAAATAACTCTTTCCGCATGACAGGAGGTTAAACCATTAATGGCCCTCATGAATGCTTTGCCATATTTGGGAAGTGGTTCCATGGAGGAAGGGATAATGGATTAAGGTTCATTTATCTCCTTCCTCATCCAAAAGCGAGCCCAATCCTTTTACAAACCTCTAGAAGCATCCATTGGATGAAGAATCCAATGGATTCATTTGAAAAATTCGATGGATCTTGCTCATCACAGGTGATACAAAGGTATGGTGCTATGCATAGCACCCAGACAGTGTAGTGCCTGCCATTCATTGCCGTCAGATAGAAGGCCACCTGTGATGATCTCCTTAGGGGCATTTTTTGAATGAATGGTGTCATGAAACTCTTGGGAGGCAAGCTTGATGTAGGTTAGCTTCATTAGGGAATGAAAAAAATGGAATTAGGGGTTAATGGACCCTAATAATACAGATCTAGAAGTTTGGGTCGACGTGCCCAAATTTCCTATAATAGATGCCCCCTAAAGCATGAAGTCGAAAATAACCACGTCGAGTGAGATGCTTTACCACTTGGAGAGAGATTTCGAACTGGAAGGTGACCTACATCAGTTACAATATAAATATCATGATACTTTGATTTTTTCTCATAATTTTTCTGAGGGAAGGCACACCCATGCTCAACTCTATAAAATTTCATTATGTGTACAAATATAGTCATCTACAGATGTAGACCCATGAACGGATGACCATGAATATAAGGCCATTGTACATTTGATATAGTACTCCTTAAAATATATCACAACCCGGATGGATGCAACTTGATTCGAGGTCTTCAATCTCGTCCAATATTTCACTCAAGTACAAGTTTAACCATGTGAATAGATGATATAAAGTCAAACATGGAGAGACATTATCTGATTACCATCCAATGATGTAAGTTGTTAACAAACGCAAGATGAATCACTGATAATGATAATGACCCTCAAGGTACTGAAGTACAATTCGCATGGTGTGAATAAATGATTTGATGTCGAACACCAAACGAAGTCTATCGATCAAAGGCCATTGATGTCAACGTATTTCCCGAAGCGAGAAACCTGCCATTGATGTATGAAAGCTTCAAGGTACTGAAGGGGTGTTTCTAAGTCAACTTCTTGGATGATGTGCTGATGTTGACAAGAAGTGATTCATTGCAAGAGGGACTTGATGTATCCCACATCAACAATGTGAAACAAGGTAAATGATTTTGGAGATGAAACATTGATTGACACAAAGTTCAGGAATGGCGGGCATGGAAATGAAGGTTTAGTGTATTGCAAAGGATGAAGTTTTGAACTGGATGACTTCTCTTGAAAATATTGGTGACATTGTATGAATTGGTAGCATTGACCCAAAAAAAAGTGATGGATGGTGTGATAGACCATAGGTATGATAACCATCAAGCAGATAACCCAACCCAAATAGTCTAAATAATTGGAAGCATTGACCCAAAATAAAAGTTATGGATGGTGTGACAGACCAATGGTGTGATAACCATCAAGCTGAATGACCCAACCCACATAGTCACGGTGATGAGGTGAAAGTGTCATGTTCAAGAGCGATCTGCTACCATAAAGTGTTCCCAGCTTTTTCCCATTTTCCCCAGTCATTTTTGACCAGTACCTTTTTATTTTTAATCAGGCTTGAGGAGGATAACATATGCTTGTTGTATAATTTCACCCTTCTAGCGAATCCATCGCTATTTGATGTTTTAATGAGTCTAGCGAAGGTGAAACTCGGTCTTGTCTAGATGGACAAGTTTGTCGCTATTTGATGTTTTTAATGAGTTTAACGACAAAGATAACTCGGTACTTTTCATATTTAGAGAGTCTAAAAAGGGACTAAAATAAAACTCCAAAAGTTATTTTTTGTACATTTGTCTCTCAAGTCTAAAAAAGCATAAAACAATACAAGAGAGAACCTATTGATCATATTTGACCAATGAGTACCTTTTTTGTAGTTAATCTATCTCAGCCTGAAGAAGGGGTAAAACTATACTGAGTAGATATCGATTATAATCCATTAATGAGTTATAAATGACAAGCACTCGACAATATTTTCATGTTTAGAGAGTCTGAAAAGAGCTTAAAGAGGACTCCACTTTGAGGAACGAGTGGGGTCTTGGGTAGCAACTGGTTTCGGTGATGATGGAACTTCTCAAAACATGTTGATTTATGTGAAGAGGCTGGCTAACAAGACCACTCATTGAAACTGCCCCTCAAAAAGGGTAAAACAACCAAGTGAAAGTGTATGATCGACTAAAGAGATGGTGGTGATAGAATGAAAACAACCAAGACTCATCTGATAGAAAAGGGTGATAAAATGGAAATCACGAGTGTTAAAATGGAAAAACTATGTTTGGAACTAGTTTACATGCCCCTAACATGATGAAAAGGAGAGTCTACTGTAACCAGATGGAAGTCGTCGCGGTGAAGTAGGACAACTATCCAACACTTTTTTGGCTTCATCCAGATAGACAAAGGTGAATTGTGTGATTCCCTTCACATAACCTACAAGGAACTTAACTTTAGCACTAGGTGCATGCCCCCCAAGCTTCATTACATTCACTTGAGTAGACTACTCTTGGCCATCAGGTGGATGGAATGAAGGTTCTTTTACAAGATCAAGTGAAAGACTTGACTTGGATTTTATGAGATCTACTCAAAGAATCGACTTGGAACTTTCCTCCAGGGGACCTTGTTTCATTTTAAAAAGAGCTTGACACAAGACAAGGAACTCTACTTTGATTCCTTGTTTCATTTTTTAACAAGCTTGACATGAGACAAGGAACTATGCTCATGGACCTGTTTCATTTTTTAATGAGTTTGACACGAGACAACGAACTATCCTCGAACTCATTGTTTCATTTTTTAACGAGGTTGACACAAGACAACGAACTATCCTCAGACTCCTTGTTTCATTTTTTAATGAGGTTGAAACAGTGAAGAAACTGTCCTCGAATATTTTTATCACAACTTATAAGTGGTCATGAAAGAGATATCTAGTTCCAATGCCCCCAGTACATGATGTACAACATCACTGAATTGATCATCAGTTGATATAGCTATGGAACAGGTTGCCACATAATTAACCTGTGGCGGGGATGATACCATTGGTATAAATGGAGCAATTAGGGAAGATGGTTGAATAGGAGCTATATTTGGACTGGGAAATGAAATCTGGTCAATGGTGATAATTCTGCCTTCATGCAGGAAACAAATCACTCGAAAGAGTGTTGAAATAGTAGCTCCCATGCCATAAACATAGTCACGCCCAAGAAGTAAATTGTAATCTAAAGGGCCTGGGACTACCATCATGTCCAGATAAACAATTTTTCCTCCCAAAGTAATAGGTAATTGAGGGAGGATCCCTAATGGTTGAGTGGTTCCTTTGTTAAAACCCAATAGATTTTGTGTAATAGGCACAAGCGGCAACGAACCAAGCGCTTGCCAAGCAGTTGAGGAAATGATTCTCACTAATGCACCTTCATATATAATAGTGTTAGATACAATCGAATTACAAACCTGTACTATGATTTGGAAAGGCACATAAGAAGGAAGGCAGAATCCTGTCAGTCAATTCTAATCAAAGGAAGTGACTAGACTACTTGGAGGGGGTATTGTAGAAACGTGAGAATTAACCCCTTGAGTTAAGAGAGCTGGAGTATTTTCCTCCTGTCTTGATGGAACATGCGAATTTCCCTCAAGATCATTTTAATCTGAAGAAACAAAAAGAACTCGAGTGGTATCATTTTCACTCTCTTCAGGAAAGGTATGATTAGATAAAGGTGAAATCGGGTTAACTGTTATCTTGACCTGTTGATTTGGGTCAGGTATAGACTCATTGGATTCACTTTCAGAGAGAGTGGTTTTGACTGATGGTTGATTTGAGTCAGTCAGTTCATCAACTAGTGAAGGATTTAGGAAAAGTTTCCTATAACCAGAAGGAAATCACTATGATGAAGTAGGATAGTTATCGACCACTCTTTTGGCTTCATCTAGATAGGGACAAAAGTGAATGGGGTGATTACCTTCACATAACCTACAAGGAAACTTGACTTTTCCATTCTTTCCATGAACTTTACTATCACTAGTGGATGGTATGTCACCAACATGATCTCCAGAGGATGATGAAACGAGATGATGTGAATGAGAAGACCATTCTTCTAGATCTAAGGAATGTTAGGACAATTTCAAAGAAGATGGTCTCCTACACAAAGTTTGCATGGATATCGAACTTTTCCAAGCTTAATGGATAGTTTCTCATCATATTTTGCATTCAAAGCAATGATTGCTTGGTTGCCCCTCTACTGAATTTGCTTCTTCTTCTTCTTCTTCCCTTTCTTCTTCTTCTTAGACACCTGGTTACTAGTACCAATACTTTCACCAGGAGAAGAGGAAGAAGGGGAGGAAGAAATAAACGAGGAAGAAGGCAAAGGGTCAACTTTAGGATCAACTAGAGGTTGAGTTTGTCTAGTTGGAGGAGTACTCGATTACGGAGAAATCATGAAATTTTGAACCAAGGAGGTTGAAAACAACCATACTAGCAAGCCAATGGTAAATCCCGGAAGGGACAATGTATCCATATATGGAGCACCAATATTTCAAAATGGAGGAAAAGGACTAGGATTCCCAGCAAAAGGAATTCCTTAATTGGTGGACTCCGGATTTGTCGCCATATGTTTCAACCTAAGATCAACTAAAACACAAGCGTGGAGGATGTTATCCGTGGTTAATTAAATTTTACGACACTAGAACTTAACTTTGCTCTTTCATTTTTCAAGAGTCGAGAAAAAGCAAAAGATGACTCTAGTCACTTTCGTTATTTAATGAGCTTGAAAGGAAAAGCGCTTAGATGAGCATTTTCTTTTAAGGAGTTGAAAAGGAGAAAAGTGACTACTCTGGAGATATTAAGAAAGAGGGTTTACCAAACTAATCACAAAACTGCAATATACACCTTGGTGGTAAATTAAAGAGAAATTACCAAGGATTTACCATACAGCAGTTAGTCTTCCCAAATGTCGTGTTCGGTGCATTGTGATTAGTAAGGTGGCAGAATCGGCTTCCTAGGGATAAAGGATTTAAACCTATTGGGGTATTCCACTATATACCCGACGGTATAGGGAGCACAATTCCGTACTAGCACTTATCGAATCAGAGAGGAGGAATCACCCAACCTCAGTGAAAACGACAACCACTAGGTTTAAAGATGTTGGAACACTTCTCTAACCTAGACACCTCTAGATGTTTGTGTTAAATTCCAATGCATTATTAGGTTAATTGAGGTTAATTTTAGGTTGATTTTGCTTAAAATTTTCCTTTGGGTTTCACCATGTGATGTTTTCCAAAATTCCTAAGAATGCAATTAAAATGAGAAGCACTCTTTCCATTTTGACAATGAAAATTCTAGCTACAAGGGAAAGAGCAAAGAAGTACTTCTTGGATCAAACAACAAAGAGCACTCACTAATGCATTTCCCTAACCATTCCTTTTAAGCACACACATTAAATCTTCTAAAATGCAATTACATGTATTTCTTTTTCTTTTCAATTCTCCTTAATGTGAATTATGCACTAAAAATAACAAATGCACAATGATTCAACAACTTTTTTCACAAAAAATGCCGATTTATGACAATTTCACTTAAAGATAAAGGAACACTAAACGACACTTTTTACTTTAAGGAAACGAAGATTTTCGACACTTAGACCAATCAATTATTTAATGAAGGAAGATTTTACGACACTTCATATTTGACAAAAAAATCGACTAAAACTACTTTTGACAATGGAATGCAAATGAGAAAACAAATACATAAACAAACATTTAACAATCTAGTCTAAAGTGGGTTGAAACAAGGAAACAAAGATTGTTTTTAGAGGCAAGAAATCATCTAAATCCAACAAACAATTCAAACAACTGAAAATTGACTTAAGGTTTCAGCTCCTAGATGGGAAAACTGATCCAAAAGGAATCAACGCAGGCCAGAGTGAGGTACAGTGCGATGCATAGCACTGTCTCTGTACAGAGGGTGCAATGCATAGCACCCTATCAGTTATAGAGCTGCGATGATCATAGAATGACAATTTTATGCTAAAAATTGACTTAATTTCAGTGAATTGGACTTAAATTCGATGAAAAATAGAGGGTAAAGTATGTCAAAGTGTTTTAAGAGATGGATAAGATACTATAAGGGATGAAATAGGACCCCATCGGAGTCACCATGTTGTTATGGGCAAATTTAGTGTCTTTTAGAATGACTAACCCCTAGACCTAGTAGCAAGTCTAGAACAACAGTTAAAGCAATTCCATTTCTTTTCCTATAGCTAACAAATAAAAGAAAGAGGAGCAAAAGAACAAACCTGTATCTCTCGCTCGATCCCTCTTCCCTTTGACCACTTCTGTCACTGCCTTATGTAATTAACTTACTTGAAAGGTACCTACACACAAGCCGAGATAGAAAACCATCAAAGCATACATATCGATCTGTTAACTAAACATATTATAGAATCGAAAGTACAATATACATCGCATAACACATGAATGGAAAAAGCATAGAACTCTTTATTCATAGAAGGAAAGATTATAACCCATGTAGATGCATGTTCAATTTAGTGTCATCCTTCCGGCTTCAAACCCTTCTCTCCTCATGAATCAAAAATTTGACATGATATCATTACTCTCTCTACTAAGCTCATTCCAACAAAATTTCCTTAGCTTATGAAGTTCTAACCTAGACTAGCCAATGAGATCTTGGTCCTTTTATAGCTAAAAAGAGGGGGTTAGGCCATTAATGGCCCTCATGAATGCTTTGCCATATTTGGGAAGTGGTTCCATGGAGGAAGCGATAATGGATTAAGGTTCATTCATCTCCTTCCTCATCCAAATGCGAGCCCAATCCTTCTATAAACCTCTAGAAGCATCCATTGGATGAGGAATCCAATGGATTCATTTGAAAAATTTGATGGATCTCACTCATCACAGGTGATACAAAGGCATGGTGCTATGCATAGCACCCAGACAGTGTAGTGCCTACCATTCATTGTAGCAAGATAGAAGGCCACCTACAATTACCTCCTTAGGGGCATTTTTTGGATGAATGGTGTCATGAAACTCTTGGGAGGCAAGCATGATGTAGGTTAACTTCATTAGGGAATGAAAACAAATGAATTAGGGGTTGATGGACCCTAATAATATAGATCTGGAAGTTGGGGTTGATGTGCCAAAATTTTCCTATAATAGGCGTGTGCGGTGATTTAGCGATTTCCACAATTATCCCAACACTCTCAGGGACATCTCCTATTTTCATCGCCTGTGTAGCCTCTTCAGTGGTCATCTCACTGATATCCATGGCTTCCTCTAGTACTGCCATCTTGCTGCTCCACAAATCTCTCAGTTGCTCAGGTAAGTGCTCAAACAACGCCTGATGAGCCTCATAAATGGGTAATTATATGGGTTCATTTTACCTCCTAACCTAGTAAAATCAACCATTCTCTTAACTTATTGCATGATTTTCTGATTATATTTATGCTTATAGAATGAGTTGAGTTAGTTATGTTGCCATGAGGTCTAATATGTGTTTAATGCAAATTGTTGATGATTTTTGTGGTCAAAGTCAAGGATCTAGTGGACAAATGTCAGCAATAACTCAAAGTGGAGAAAGGAGAGGATTTATAGGAGGAAATACCCCTCATTTATTACTTTTCACTTAGAATTTCCCTTCATTCAGCTTGGAGTACAAGTAGCCAAGTCATGCATTAGCAGGCAGCCGAGTAAAGTGGAGGATAACTGATGTTTATCTTGAGTTTTGGGAGCCAAGCCTCCCTGATTTTGAGGAAGCTATTGGGAGCTGCATTTGTATAAGTAGATAGGCCTAGGGCCTCACTAGGTAGTTGGTCAAATTTTTGTTGAACTTTTGCTGCAATATTGCTTATGTAAACTCTACTAAACTTTGAGCTTATTATATTGTGACAATTCATTTAATCTTATTATTGTTTTGAGAATAAAGATGGAATCCTTTTTGAGTTAGCACTGAGTCACCTTAGAGGGCTGAAAATCTTGGGTTAGGGCCCAATTGAAGCATCCAAGCTCCTATTTACTTGTATTTACATGTTTCATTTCAGTTTGTAGATTAGGTTGCTGTTAGATGCATTTCTTTTATGGTTAAGAATAAGTTTCTTTTGATGATTCAGTAGTTTGCTTCCATTTGTGTTTTCAATAGCAGGTTAAGTAGTGATAAAGAAAAGATCCAAAAGGCTAGCAGAAATGCCTTGGCCTCTCTTCCTCCCTTTCAGACAATGATTTGAGGCAAAGACCCTCTTGCTTCCCCAAAAACACAGATTTTCCTCCTTCATAGGACTTCTAGTGTTTGCAGCTTTCTCGTTGGTTCATAGTCTAGTTTGCTTTGCTTCAGAACTTCTTCATCATGCTTATTTCCTTATTAGCAACATTCTTCTTTCATGCTTTTCTTTCATGCAATGGTTATCAACATTTCCTTTCATAGATCATAGTTTATTTTGATGCAAAAACTCTGTTTTTCTTAAATGTGCTTGTTTCCTTTCTTGCTTAATCTCATTGGTTGACTGTCAATTGTTTATGTAGCAAATATTTTCTAGCTATAGTCTAGCCTATCAACCATTCCACCCTCCACTTGATCCATTCCCTATAGGTCGCCTATGTCTCCCCTCAATTCTGCCTTAGTTTCCTGCATTTTCTATAGACTTTCCTCTCTCTCCTTGAGAAAATACAATCATCTTTCTCCCTCCTAATGATTCTTGGTAGACCCTAGGTGCCCTAACACTTCATTCAAACCTTCATCTACCTTCTCCACCCATTCACACATCTTCAAAATAGTGAAAACTGCTCTCGGCCTCCTCCTGTAGGCCTCTTGTAGAACGTTGTTTTTCCTCCTATAGATTTCTTGTGTCCTCCTGTAGATTTTCCTGTAGGCTTCCTTTTGAAGGCAGAATTTGGGAGAAGCCTCCAGAAGGCCACTTAAGACCTCCTAAGACCCATCCACGCCATCCTACATCCTTTCACATCCAAACATCACCCTCCATTGCCACCTATTCGCTGCCACATTCATAAACAAATAAATTACATGCATGACAAATTCACATGAAAATACATAAAATTCCAAAAAGATGTTTTTTTTCTTATTGACTTTCAGAAATATCTTAGGTAGATGTCGTTTACTTCCTTGAGTAGATAATGGCATTTTTTTCATGCTTTTCATAGTTCTTTATGCAAAAGTAGGATTAGTGGTTAACTAGGATTTCCTTGGTTTGCTTTACATTTCAATCTTCCTTTCTACAAGTAGAATAGCATCAGTAGAGTAATCTCTCTTTTTCCTTTCATCACATTAGAAATTATTCTAGAATCCATAGAGGTTGGCTTAAGCTCCTAGTGATCTTGAGCTAGCTGACCAAGTGACAACCTGTAGTAAGAACTACTACTTGTGCATATAGCATCGTCGCTTCCAAATTTGTTACAAACTACCAGGTTGATAAAATTAAAGTAGGAAGCCTAGGAGTTGTAGCATTATTGCTACAATATTGGTGCTCACCATCTTTTTGACATCGTTTCTGGGGAAGCATCAGGGTATTCTATGATTACTGCATTCTTCTATTTTCTATTGCAACATTCTGCTAATAGTTTGTTTCAACAAAAGTAGATTAGTCATTTCCTTGCTTTCAGTGTTCTGCATTTCTTTTGCTTTCCTCTTCAATTTTGCAATTTCATTTCAGCAAAAGTAGATTAGTCATTTCCTTTCTTCTAGTTCTACATTTCTTTCACTTTCCTTTCCAATTCTACAATTTCCATTTCAGCAAAAGTAGATTAGTCATTTCCTTTCTTTTAGTTTTGCATTTCCTTGCCTTCCTCTTTAATTATTCAAATCACATAGCAGCAAGTTTGTTTCAGTTAGTTGCAAATTGTTTTGTTCAATCAATTTCAGTTTTGTAGGTACTATCAGTGTGGGGAAAAACAAAAACCAACCAAAAATATTTCCTTTCATACCTCATAAGAATAGAGATAATTCAGGAAATTGTTTGCCCAACACCCCCACTACTTCACACAACCAACCTTCTCTCTTCTTCGGTGGTTGCAATCAAGAAGAATCTTTAGGTGAACATCCAGACATATTTGAAAAACCTATAGGGGAAGAAGAAGAAAACATTCCTCTGGAGCTAATGGCTAAAAATAGAAATGTTGGGGGCAACACCTTTTCTTCCAACTCATCCATTAAAGGTGAAATTGGAAACATGATAGAAGACTTCAAGAGTGAGATGTTGCAGATTTTTGCCATGCAAATGGATACCTTACATATCAACAGAAAATAAGAGGAAGCAGAGAGGGCTTTAGCCATTTTTTACCCTAGTTGCACCAGGAGGCATCCTAGGAATGAATGTCCATTGAAATCTATAGAGGTTTGTTCAATCTATGGAGAAAATCACTCTACAAACAAGTGCTCGTCCTTGCCCAGACTTAAAGTTGTATACCAAGGGGCCGATGGAGCCACTAAATAGATCTCTTACATAAACCAAAGTAGGCCACATGGACCTAGACCATACCAGTAGGGGACACAAGGGACATCTCAGGCATACTACAACCCCAACCAAGTGACCTCCATACCTTCTTGGGGTCTGCCTACTCATCCTTCCTGGTCCACGCCTCCTCCTTGGTCCTTCACATCTCCATATCATGCCCAACTAGCCACCCATTCATTTCAACCCTATGCTCAGCCGCAACCTTAGTGGAATGCATCTCATCAAGGGTGGAGGCCCCAATACATCTCTCTTCCCGCTCTTTTGCCTCCACCACTTGCCCAACCACAACCCCATCCACATCCATCTCAAATATACACTCCCACTCAACTACCTGTACCACCATTTCCGAACCCACACATTGAAGTAGCTCAACCCATTTACAATGCTGAGGTACAATACCTCCAAACAACTCCTTTCGAATTCCATGGTATTCACCATAGCTCAGGAAGAGTAGTGAAAAAAAGAGATTATATTGATATCATTGAAGGACCACATCTAGTAGAAGAATATTCAAAAGAGAATATCAAAGAACCATGGGCTGCACTTGATGAAGAGAAGACATTAGAATAAGAGATCGAGGGAGCTCCCTCATGGTTACCATCAAATCCTCCATGTATTCAAGAGAAAAATCAGCAAAAAGAGGAAGATGTGAAGTTCATGGTAGAAGAAGACATGAAGAATGATCCAAATTAGAAAAAGGGCCAAGGAAATCACAACTATATTGAAATATGGTTCCATACAGTCACTAAGTTGCAGCATCACTCTCTTCCTCAACTATGCTTGCTTCCTTCAAAGGCAAATCATTTGGTCTCTGAAATACGGATACATGTCAAAGCATACATTTCAAGCCTCCACATCATTTTGTCTATCATTTCGATGTCCACATGGCTCCATTGGAAATATTCTTATATTTGAAAGTGATTATGTTCCAAGTAGGGTAGGGTAGAGAAAAAAAAAAAAGAAAAAAATGGAAAATAAGAGAAACAAAAAAAATTCTAAGGTGAAAACCTCCTTGGAGGCACCTCAGATTGGCTCATTGATTGAAAAACCTCCATGAGGTGGTCAATGGGTTGGAAAGAAGAAAAATAGGAAAAAGAACAAGATCCCTGGGTGAAAACCTACCTTGGAGGCACCCAGGGCAGGCAATTAGGGTGAAAACCTCTTTGAGGTGCTCTAGTTGTTTTAAAAAAAAATAAAAAATGAATTTCTAGTTGTATTGTAGGTGCAGGAGGACTACAGGAAGCAACAAAAGGTGCCAAGGGAGCTCTGAAACCAATACCAGCGCCTATCCTACCTTCCCTCGCCTTCCTCCATCATTCTTGACATTCTTTTCACCTCTCTGTGCTCCTTTTTTGAAAATTGTGTTTTCTACAGGAGGCCCTGTGTTTTTTATAAGAGGCTCCTGTAGAAATTATAGAGAGCCAAAAATGGATTTTAAAAGGAGTTCAAGGAGCATGGAAGCTTCATAAAGGATTTATAAATCCTCCTGCAGTCTTCAAACCTCTCTTCCATCATTTCTAAACCTGCATAACATCCCAAGCACCATTCTTCTCCCTGCTAAGGAAAAAACACAGAAAAAACAGTTTCCTTAGAAAAACAAAAGAACAAAAAAATAAAAAAAGGAGCACCATTCACCTCACCTGAAGCCTACCCCTTACCTCTCCATCTCTATCTACACTTTTGGTATCATTTTCATAGCTCCAAGCTTAGAAAAAGCTAAAATTTCAAAGGGAGAAGCAACTACAGGAGCTCTTGTAGGAATTCCTGTAGCAGCTGACCCCATTAAAATCTAGCACTAGCAGCATGAAGGTGAAAATTTGAAGGTTGAAGCAGACACCTGAAGATTATATCCAGCTAGAAAGGAACCTAGACATAGAATAACCATATTTCAACAAGCAGACAAGCATGCATCAAAAAAATAAAGGCATGCCACATAAGGAAAGGCCATAGCACCTCACAACAAACGCATTTAGATCTCAGGTAAGTAACTAACCCACTCCTTTGTTTGTGTTGTTATAATTAGAGAGCATGCAACAACAACGAGATGGTTGAGGCTGGTTAGGGTTAAGGTGGCCAATTAACTTGGCCACCTTCATCTAGTTGACTTCACTCATCCAAAGATGTCACCACACGTGCGCTTAGTCAAACTCAAGAGAGATGTCAAGGACAGGTAGTGGAGGCGATGGGAACTCCTATGAAATCATGAGAGATGATTCTGAGGAAAAGGAAATGATGACAAGGTAGGTGGGGACCAATTGTCCGAATGGGACCAATGTACACTTAACCAGCTCATCCTCCATCACTGGAAATATCCATGAAAATACATAAGTACTCCTCGCTGAAGCACTTCATCACCTTTCTCTTTTTCTCTCCTCAAAACTCCACTCTTGCTACCTTCTCATGTTGCTATAAGCCTCGTACCCATCGTTCTCCACTGATCTCTCCAATATTCCTACTCTCGGCATTCTACAGGAGAACTTATAGGTTCTACAGGAGAACCTACAGGAATCCTACAAGAGGGCTGACAATGTTCTACAGGAGGGCCAGTAAGCTGTTTTGGGGAGGAAAAACATGGTTTTTAGCACAATTCTTGGGCTGCAGAGGTAGGTTATTGGCATACCTCCATTGAATATCAAAATATGCTAACAATGGTTAGTTTTTGAGGAGAAAATAGAACTGTTGGGTGGAGGAATTTCATAAAATAATTGCTGCTTATTTCTTTAAAAAAACACATTCTCTGTCTCTCTGTCTTTCTTCAAAAAAAAAAAAAAAAATTCTCTCCATTTCCATAGTTGGTTTTCCAAGGAAGGATACAGAAAATGATAGGATGTTTTATGAGGAAGGAGCCAACCAACTCCTCCAGGCTCCATGCACACCCTCAAGTAGTGGACATATTCACAAGAGCCAATTGGATGAAATTTTTTGAGAAATTCTGAGGGTTTGATGAGGAAATTTCTCAGGAATTTGCCCACTGTTTGGTCCCTCACTCAAGAACACATGCCACTGTCACTTTTTAAGGCCTTTCCATGGAGATAACCCCTGAATTCATTAGTAGGGTCACTACCTTTCCTCTTGGGTTGCCTTGGAGCAAGGATGAAAAACCAATTGGCCAGGCTGGCAGGAAAAACTTCTTCCAAAACAATGAAACCCTTGTAGAAGATAAGAATGGCATAAGAAGAGCTAGCATACCATACCCTTGGGATGAGGTTAGCTATCAAATCATCAAGTCTATTTCCTGTGAGGGGAGGTATAGCATTGTCTATGGTTATGCATGAATTAAGGTATGGCATGGACACTCTATCCCCTCTGAAGCTCAGCATTCCTTACTTCCTCCTGCAATCCCTCATTGACTCCAGTATTAATGTAAAAGCAGGAAATCTAGACCAGCTAGCTCACCATGGTTTAATTAAAATTTTAGTGGAAGAAGCCCTGCATACCTTTACAATCCCTATAGCATGGGAAATTATTCGAAACATGACTATTGAAGATGACATCAAGGCCCTGACCTATGATATTAGCCTCACTGGTAGTGAGGAGGATGAGAACCAAGGGGGAGAAGGAGAAGAAATTGGTGATTTAGAGGAACAAGAAGGGAAGAAGAAAGAAACCAAAACATAGCAGGGAGAAATAGAACAAACAGAGATAGAGAAAAAGACAGAAGGAGGAGAAAGAGGGGTAGAAAAGACAGAAGTGCCTCCTGAAACCTTAGAAAGAGAGGCAGTTGCTGCTCCCACTGCCCTCAGCACCCCAATCAACCCAAAACAAAAGAGGAAGAGGCAAACCTCATTGTATTTTAGGGCTAGGAAGAGCACAAGGATCAAAACAGGAAAACCCCAGCCTTCTTCCAAAGTGCCAATTGTTATTGAAGATTCACCCGCTACCCAAGAAAAAGAATCCCCTTCCAAGACACCTATCACTTATGAAAGGGGGACTCCTAGGTCTTCCACATGGAAAGAAAAAGTAGAATTACATGACTCAAAAATAGTTCTACAGGAGGCACAAACTGTTCTACAAGAGACCCTGTCAAGACTACAGGAGAACGAAAAACTTGAAAAAGGGGTATAAGGACAGCCATAGGGGAAGGAGGAAGCAACAAAGGCACAAGAACCTGACCCCCAACCTAGTCTTGGCTCTTACTACAATCTTCCTGAGGGGGGGAGAATCATTCCACAAAAAATTGTAATTCCACTATTCTTTGAGTTGGAGAAAGAAAGAATAAGGACCCATAGGTGGATGCAAAAAGCTAAATCCAAAGGAGTTGAGGATATTGGTCACATAGAGGACAAACTCAGAGAAGTGGGCAGAGTATTAAGTGCTGTCAGACACATAGAAGCAATTGCAAGAAGTCACTTGGAAATTGAAAATGAATTACTAAGAAGACAACTACAAGAGAAAGAGACCCAATTGGCATGCATGGCTAGTTGGTCCATGGAGGCATTGCAATGTAGTACACCAGAAAAATCCTATGTCCTATATCTCAAGGACCAATGGATGCAATTTCAGATCAAGACTTTGGCACAAAGAGGCACAATGCCTTTCCAATATTACAGGCAGTTTATGGACCTGTGTGACCAAAGCACATTAGAAGATAAAGAAAATATGGTAGAATTCTATCTACATAACATGGCCCTCATAGACATGAATGTGTGGGACCACAATGCTAGGCTATGGGACCTACAACTAATGGCCATGGCCTCATGGATGAACCATGAAGAGTTAAGGGCAACAAAGATAAGAAAGTTGATGACAAAGGAGTAGAATGAGCTCTTAATGATCAGAGTTGAGCCATTAGACCTCATGGTACTCATTATCACACATAACCTGCTTGCACATAATCCTCAGATTGCCCCTAGATATATCAGTGATCAGGCTCAAGCCATTGCACATTTTGAGGATATGGAAAGTTTACTTGTGGATGACTGTGTGCATGCTTGTATGAGGAGATGGAACACCTTACCACAAAGTCTACAGATCAGGGAGTATCACTCCCCAATGAGGATGAAAGAGGCATTAAGGAGAGTGCCAATGTACAAGCGCTCCATGCAGAGGCTGCAGGTCAATTGGATTGGCCTTAAATTGAGTCCCCCACTGCTGTTAGGAATGCTAGAAGTAGAAAAGAAGAAGAAGAGCAAAAACAGTGGGAAGAGGTAGAAAGAAAGGCAAGATTCTATGACAAAGAGGAGGAGACCATCTCAGAAGCATGGGATTCTAGGGAAGCCACGAGGGCCATCAAAGATGAGGAAATGGACTAATTTTCTCAGAGGATGAGCAACACTTTCAGTAGGGGGGTGATGATGACCCTCATAAATAGGTAATTATATGGGCTCATTTTACCTCCTAACCTAGTCAAATCAACCATTCTCTTAGCTTATTTCATTATTTTCTAATTATATTTATGCTTATAGAGTGATTTGAGTTAGTTATGATGCCATGAGGTCTAATATGTATTTAATGCAGGTTATTGATGATTTTTGTGGTCGAAGTCAAGGATCCAGTGGACAAATGGCAGCAATAACTCGAAGTGGAAAAAAGAGAGGACTTATATGAGGGAATCCCCCTCATTTATTACTCCTCACTTCGAATTTCCCTTCATTCAGCTCGGAGTACAAGCAACGAAGTCATGCATTAGCAGGAAATCGAGTAAAGTTGAGGATAACTGATGTTTATCTCGAGTTTTGGGAGCCAAGCCTCCATGATTTGGAGGAAGTTGTTAGGAGCTTCATTTGTATAAGTAGATAGGCCAAGGGCCTCAGTATGGAGTTGGTCAAATTTTTGTTTAATTTTTGCTGCAGCATTGCTTATGTAAACTTTGCTCAACTTCGAGCTTATTATCTTGTGATAGTTCATGTAATCTTATTATTGTTTTGAGAATAAATATGAAATCCTTTTTGAGTTAGCACTGAGTCACCTCAGAGAGATGAATCTCTTGGGTTAGAGCCTAATCCATGTAGCCAAGCTCCCTTTTACTTGAATTTATATGTTTCATTTCAATTTGTAGATTAGGTTGATGTTAGATGCATTCCTTTTATGGTTAAGAATATGTTGCTTTTGATGATTCAATAGTTTGCTTCCATTTGTGTTTTCAATAGTAGGTTAAGTAGTGATAAAGAAAAGATAAAAAAGGCTAGCATCAGTGCCTTGGCCTCTCTTCCTCCCTTTGGGACAATTATTTGAGGCAAAGACCCTCTTGCTGCCCCAAAAACACAAATTTTCCTCCTTCATAGGACTTCTAGTGTTTGCAAATTTCTATTTGGTTCATAGTCTGGTTTTCTTTGCTTCAAAACTTCTTCATCATGCTCATTTCCTTATTAGCAGTAGTCTTCTTTCATGCAGTGGTTATCAACATTTCCTTTCATAGATCATAGTTTATTTTGATGCAAAAACTATGTTTTTCTTAGATGCACTTATTTCCTTGCTTGCTTTATCTCATTGGTTGACTGTCAATTGTTTATGCAACAGATCTTTTCTAGTAGTAGTCTGGCCTATTATCCATTCCACCCTCCACTTGATCCATGCCCTACAGGTCACCCAAGTTTCCCCTCAATTCTGCCTTAGTGTCCTGCATTTTCTATAGACTTTCCTCTCTCTCCTTGAGCAAATCCAATCATCTTTCTCTCTCCTAATGATTCTTGGTAGACCCTAGGTGCCCTAACACTTCATTGAAACCTTCATTTACCTTATACACCCACTCCCACACCTTCAAAATAGTGAAAAATACTCTCGGCCTCCTCCTGTAGGCCACCTGTAGAACATTGTTTTTCCTCCTATAGATTTCCTGTGTCTTCCTGTAGATTTTTCTGTAGGCTTCCGTTTGAAGGATGAATTTGGGAGAAGCCTCCAGAAGGCCACCTGAGACCTCCTAGGACCCATCCACACCATCCTACATCCTCTCATATCCCGAAACCGCCCTTCATCGCCACCTATTCACTTCCACATTCACAAACAAATAAATTACATGCATGAAAAATTCACATGAAAATACATAAAAATCCAAAAAGATGTCTTTTGCTCATTTAATTTAAGAAATAGCTTAGGTAGATGTTGTTCACTTCCTTGAGTATATAATGGCATTCTTTTCATGGTTTTCATAGTGCTTTATGCAAAATTAAGATTAGTGGTTAACTAGGATTTCCTTTGTTTGCTTTACATTTCAATATTCCTTTCTACAAGTAGAATAACAATAGTAGAGTAATCTCTCTTTTTCCTTTCATCACATATAGCGCTTCTTCTAGAATCCATATAAGTTGGCTTGAGCTCCTAATGATCTTGCGCAGATGACCAAGTGACAACCTGCAATAAGAACTAGTACTTGTGCATACAACACTGTTGCTTCCAAGTTTGTTATGAACTACGAGGTTGATAAAAGTAAAGTAGGAAGCCTAGGAGTTGCAGCATTATCACTGCAATAATGGTGCTCACCAATTACTTCAACCCAAATAGGTCAAAAAGGTCTGGGTTTAGAAAATTCTGGGCGCACGACAGCTCAATTCTCAAATGGCCAAGTGTTTTTTGTTGGGCAACCCTTTGCAATTTATAGTGCCTTTTGAATTCAAATTCAACTGTTCCCCCAAAATCCAGTCCATTAATGCTCCATTGGCGGTAGATTTTCCCAAATATAGCCCATAAAGTTTGCCTTAAATTCTTGCCGCTCGCTCCATTTCATCTCAAACCAGGCATCACATTGTGAATGGTGACCGCAATGGTCACTTCCTAGCCGACCCTCGCGGCAACACAGCTACCCTTGCGTTTTCATGGACCCTGTGACACTTTGCTCCTAAGTCTTTTCATCATGCAACTCCCAGGCAGAGTACTTTATAGTCCCACTCCTCCTTTCAACTACCTCGAGCAATAAGACTATGCTTCCCATGGCTAGTCAGCTGGCTGGGCTACTATATGGCTTCAATCGACTATCACTTATTTCTCCTGGGAAGAGTTCGCCATTTGACTTCACCAACTACATCACACATTTTACCAACTGCATCGTGCCACCATCTATGATCCCCTTAGTAACATATGGTCCAATCCAAGCAATTAAACTGGTCAACTCTCGGTAGTAGTCCCCAAATTTGTTAACGTAATCATGTGCATCCTGTTTTATCACTAGGGTTTTTTTTCCTAGAATGTCCTTCTGTATTCCTTCCTCAAGCTTCTTGACTTCTTCTTCCACCATGGCACTTTTCTCCCTTAACCGAACTATTTCATTCATGAGTTCTTGGAGCCTAAGATTACCCTGTTGGATCTCTTCATCAAGTCCCAAGTGTTCTTCTTCGAGCTTTTCCAACTGCGCGATCCCTTCTTCTATGGCTCCGCAATCCATCATATCTGTGGGCACTACTATGCACGAACTGGGCATGATATACTCCCTGGGTATTACAGAATTTGCTCCATAGGGTAACCTATAAGGCGTCTGTCCTGCCAGTTTCTTGCATGTTGTCCTATAATCCCATAAGACTATTGGTACGCGCAGGTCCCACTTGTTATCACCTGGATTGAACCTCAGGCTGAAGGAAAGCAATGCTAGGGTAACCACAAACCTTGCTTAGCCAAGTAGCTAGCCCTACTAGGCCAGGAGAGGGATCTCTCCGTGAGGATCTCAACCAAGTTGACTGGATTAGGAAAATGATATTAGGCTAGGTATAGTAGCACAAGGTTTGGTTTGATTTGAAGGGGTTTTGCTGGATTAGGAGGAGCCAGACAGTTTGAGCAAGGAAACTAGGTCAAAATTGTAGGGTGTTCAATGGGGCAAGGCAGGTATGAAGCTTAGCACTCTAGCGTTTGATTAGGTGAGGTTATTTAAGACCGGTGAGAAGCTAGGAAGAGCATGTGATTATCATGAATCCTTCCTAAACTATAGAAAACATGAATTGTGATTATTTTCCCAAAGAAGAGCATTAATGTTATGGATTCTACCTATAAACTTAAAAACATCCACTTAGAAGCAATGAAATGATTAATGAAGTACACAAACATTTAAACATATGATCAAAAAGAGAGGAAATTGAACTAAACACCATACCACATCGATCTCAAAGGAATATCTGCAATTTCTGATTAATCTCATGCTAAACTAATAAAAATGATGTTCTTTCAAAACCTAAGCATCCAATTGAGTCCAACCCTTTACAACGAGAAAGAAGAAGAGGATATAGACATTGTTTCAAACTCCTCCCATCCTTAGGGGTAAAATCCCTAAGATGAGGAGCTATATAACCAACACTGGACAAGAAACCGGAATCTAGGCATCCTAACAACTTGCCTCTAAAAGTGAGTAAACTGATTCATTTGTGCTCAAAATGACTTTTAATCTAATGAAACTACACTCTACTACTAATTATCTAAGTTGCAAAAAATAGGAAAATGGATATGAGTTTCTGAAATGGACACGGGTACGAAACATGACCTCCCCAAATTTTGGAAACGAGGAAACACAATATATATATATATATATATATATATATATATATATATATATATAATATATATATATATATATATATATATATATATAAAGGAAATTTAAGAAATACGTGCAATCATAAAGCATATATGATACATTCTAATTTATTACATTATGATTAAATTGTCAATTGTCAATGCATAAACTGTAAGTCTCTAAATTTACATCAAATTTACTCATGAATGATCACATAATGAAAATAGAAATATCAAAAATCAGCCACGAGAAATTTCTAATTTATTGTCTCATGCTTGATTAGGAGTCTCCTCCTACATAGTCGAACGACCTTAGTGCTCTTGATTAAATACAAGTTCCATACCCTAGTACCCTACGTGCTCTTGATTATTGGGAGTCTCCCCTACATAGAGGGCTTGGTTCTCTTGATTAAATACAAGTTCCATACCCTAGTACATGACAAAATCCAATGGAAACATTGTAATCCCCCCAATCCTAAAATCTTGAAAAACAGATAACTTTGCTGGATTTTGAGTGAGATCTAAAATTCTACTTTCTCCATATGAAATCCAATGAGGGCGAAACCACTCTCAAACATCTTGAGTCATTTCATGGTAATGTTAAAAATTTAAGTAAAAGTGACATTCTCCTTTATTTTTCATTTTACTTTAAAGGAGAATGCCACTTTTCTTTAAGAATTTAACATTACTATGAACTACATATCAACACTAGGGCCATAGGTTTGAACATTAGGTTGCCCCACTTAGAAAATCCTCTTTTTTATAAATTGAGAAGCATTTAGAAGCATCTAGAAGATATTTTAGTCCTCCAATAAAAAATTCGAAGCAAAAAAAAAAAAAAAAATTACAAGAAAAAGTCAAGTTAGAAGAGAAAACTCCACCGTATGGCTTGAAAACGCGTTTCCAACCATACTGGCCACGTTTCCTCCTCCAAAAAAGGGCCAATATGGCTAGAAACGTGTTTTCAGGCCGTGCGGTACGAGTTTCCTCATTTCCATTTCATTTTCTGCTAGAAATGGACCCTTCTCCAATGTTTCCTGCAACTTAGCTAATTATCCATCATATTTACAAGCCAAGTCATCATTTACATCAGTAAAAAACATCCTCCATAAGAGAAAATCCAAGATCACAGTCAAAACACAGTGAAATGGAAATCCTGTGCAAAATTTGTCCTATACACAACGCCACTTTCAGGTCCCTTTTGGAGGCCTTACTAGCATCCGAATTGAACTCATGATAGCTCATTGGAAAGCTATTCAAGTATTTTTCTAAAAAATTTGGAATTTCTTTATTTGAAGCTCATTTGACCCCTCAAAAGTTGATTCACCCAACACTGCTTCTGTGTGTCCAAAAAGTGGCAAAAAGGTCATTTTTGGCTTTTGGTAGACCAGTTTTGCTCCAAAAGCTTAGCAAATGCAGAGGGTGCATGTACTCATCGCTCTAAATCCAAAAATGCAAGCCATTTGTCCATTGAGTGTCCCTAGGAAAGGTGCAGCGCCAGTGGCGCTGTGTGTAGAGGCAAGTTTCCTGTGTTAAAATTTCCAAAATTTGCCAAAGACAAAAATTCCTCCAAATTTGATCAAAATTGGTGAGCACAACCTTCATCAAGCATATTGATGAGTCAAGGAAGATTCAACAATCAACCTAAGCCTATCCTCCTCTTTTTTGCATTTGAGTGCTTGTCTCAGCGTTCCTTTCATCTCTTTGACCCTTATATTGCAAATTTTGTTTCAGGTCTTGTAGTGGTAGGCCATGTTCCTGATGATTCGATTGTCACTGTCGGCCCTTTGTAGTAGATTTTCTAAGTGCAAATTGACTCTTTCAACCCAAATTTATCTATCACCCTCAATTTCCTTCTCAATTGAAGTCAAGGTGACCGGTGCTTCTTCCTCTTGTATTGATGATTTGCCCTTATCACTTTGTCTTTTTGTCTTGAGAAGTTCCAGCTCCATGAGGACTTGCTTATCACTCAGTTGCTTTTTCTCTTGTTCAAGATATGAAATGACATACTTGGCTCCCAAAAATTTGTCCATCAATGCTTGGATTTAAGCCTCTTTCTCTTGTATGATGATGTTTTATTTCGTTGCTTCATCATGAGCCTCCAAATCAATTGTCTCTATGCCATGATGAATATGATGTTCTTCTAGCTCATCATGCTCCATCAAATCAAAATCTCTCTCCTCTTCCTCATAATATTTGTCTCCTATGTCCATGTTTGTCGAATTTTGAATTCGTGTAACCTAGAGAAGGTATGGAAGGAGTGAGTATAGGTGATTAGGAATACGGGAAGGGGAAATGATCTTTATGGGTATTTTGGTGGACTATACAAGCATGAAAATGAGTGGGATGGTATGGACCATGAAAATGAGGCAGAGGGACTAGGGTTCTAGGATATTTCTTTGGGGATGAAGGAATAAGGGATATGGAGGGATATGTAAAGGGGGTTAGGGTTTTGATAATAGGTGAAAGGAGATATGGGAGGGATAGAAAGGGTTTTAGGATTGAATGGTGGGAGGTATAGAAAGGGTTAGGGTTTTGAGGCATAAGTAGAGGAAATTATAGGATTTCACATTAGACTAGCAAACTATCTTCAAATGCATTAATTGAAAGCCAAGGATGAGGTTTAGGAGCAACACTTACTTGCTTGAGAGGTAAAGAAGACAAATTTGGTGATTTTGGGTGGCAGGAGGTCATTTTGGCCCTTGCTAGTGTTATAGCTCCAAATCTCACTTTTGATATTTGTGATGTTGCACTCATGGCCTACGGCAACCCCTCCTTCTAGACCTAGTCCAAATACTTAAAAACAATGTTTTACTCCCTATACGTGACATTACCCTGAGCTAAATGCGTGTGTACGCAGGTCTACGTATACCCAACCTACGTATATGTCTTAAAACACTTTAAAAAATTAAATCTCCTTAATTTCAAGCGAAGATCACGGGTTTTACCTGTTGATTACCTATTAGTGCATGTGGCCCAACTGTTCCCAATGAATTCCCAACTAAAAAAATACTTTGGGAGAAGTATAAAAAGGCTTCAATGGGAAGGCCTAAAGGAGGAGAGAATAGAGAGAAAAATCACTTTGCTGAGATTATCCCTGATCAAGTCTGAAGATCCTTATGCTTCTAGCACTTTCCCCATTATAGGAAACCCTTGTTTCCTTGAGTTATGATGTATTTTCACTAGTTGAGATATCCTTGTGTGGGTCATGGAAGGATCCTTTTGAAGACTTGGGATTGGACGGATCTGGAGGATGGTTCCACTTGGAGTGAACGAGAGGAAGATTCAGGTGATATCATTCCTTGATTTGTTTTAGTTATATGCAATAAAGAAACATTTGTCTTGTTCCCAAAATCAATCTTCTTTATGCTTATGATGTTGTTGTTATGGTTTGCATATGAATAGTTGTTTCAATTGTATAACTAACTACATTTCAATATGTTATGAAGTTGATTTATATATGATGCTTGGCCCATATACTACTATGCTTCTTTGAATTTATTGTTTTGAAGGTTTAAGGATCGAAAGGAACTCCAAAAGGGTTTGGACCCTAGCTAGATCTACTCGAACGAAGGACCCCCAGGTGCACCTCTCTTCGCATAGTTTTCTTATTTTAGTATCATGGCTATGTGGAATGCTTTTTTTTTTACTAGTAGATAACCCCCACTCTGCTAGGGTATTGACCCAAAATACTAGGGGACTTTGTCCCTCAATAGAATTGGTGACTCCACTAGGGACAACAATATTGTTGTTCCTAGCTTGGGTTAATTTAAGCCAATCATGGCTCAGCCATTGATTTTCTTGCTATAACTGAGTTGTCTGTTCCTATAGGAACTCAAATTTTAAGTCTGAACAGTTTCTTTAGACCCCTTTTTTACTTTTTCTTGTGAATTGTTATATACGCAGTTTTGTTAGGTTACAGAAGCATATGTATGCAAGTTTCCCCATATGAAGTTGTGTATATGCAAGTTTCTCTAGGTTGAATCACATATACACGCAGTTGTGCATTGACACAGTCGCGTATACCCTAATTTTCCAAGATTTTTGAAAATCTTTCTTGTTCAGTAAATTTGTTTGCTGGTCTAAGTGTTTCTCTGAGCAATCAAGTTTGGTTGTCAGTCTCTGTTTTTACAACAAGTTTCCGGTTTTGAATTCTCTTCATTTATGGAAAGTTTTGGTCTTGTTTTGTTTTGTTTTGTTGCAAGTGTCAGAGCACATGAGATTTCTCTCTGAGAATCTTGGTTGTTCTAGTCTTCTAGGGCAGAAATATTGGTTTCATCTTTGTGACAAACTTTATCTTTGTGATCTTCTTACTTTGTGTCAAAACTACATCTTGTGGCCATTTGCTTTTCTTGCTTTTTGAAAGTTGTTGAGTGACAATTTTGAGAGTTCTCTTCCTTGATCTTTTGATCATTGTCACCGAGCTCTTTTTGATGCTTTTTGGTCATTGAGAGCATCTTGAAACACCTATTTTGTTGAGTTTTCGCCCATTTCGAGTTGATAACTTGCAAAGTGTTTTTGTTGCCTATTCTTCGGTCTCAAAGTTTTCAATAGTATTTGGAGCACTTTTGAAAAGTCGTTTTTTCTTTCAAAGAAAACTTCTCAAAAACTTGGTTTTTGCTTTCTTTGGCCTTGTTTTGATTTAGTTTCTTTTTGCGAGTGAAAGTGAATTTTTGTTTGTCTTGTGATTTTCTTTTAGTGTTTGGACGAAAATGAGCATTAGCAACTTATATTCTATCTAAACATCTTAAGTGGCTAATTAGAAGCGATAAACAAGTAACTCTCATTCTTTGTTTTAGAGTAGCCTTAAGTTTTTCGCATCAACATATACTCATTGCATTAGGATAGTTTGTGAATCTTTTAGGGCATCCATAGTTTTTGTTAATTTTTGTGAGTGTGAAGCTTGTTAAAAGAAAAGAAAAGAAAAATTTATTGCTTTCTTAGAATTTCCTTAGGACCTGATAGAAATTTCTTTCATTGAAGAACGAAATGAGTGCATTTGCATATAGTTTGATTTTTATTAATTTCTTTTGCATCGAAAAACACACAAGTTTCATTTCCACTTATCCCTTGACTTAAGAACAACCCATTTAAAAAAAAGCGCTAATTAAAATATACTAGAAACTTTTTATATTGTCAATTTAGACACACCAACAAGTTTTAGGATATTTTAGGGCCTTGGATTAGGTGTGTGGAGAGAAAACTCTCTAAGGCCACTTTAAACTATCAAACATAGAAGTCTGAATAACAAGTGCAAATCCAATAGCATTGGGGAGACCAGGAAAGCTCAAGATCTGGGAGTTAAGCACGAGGGTTTTTGAAGATAAGGAAGAGAGATACCCCCTCTCCTACTTGTCGGCTCTTACCTCAAGACTGTTCTGCCTGAATTCTGACATGAGTTGGTAACCTTAGTTGCTTCTACTAGGGATCTACATAGGTGGCTGTGGAGGGGAATCCCGTGGCACCTGAGGTCGACGTTGTATCACTCTCAGTTGTACTTCTGGAGGGCACCCTTGTGAAGCTTGGGGGCTTGCACTAGCACATGCTATTGTTAGGAGGTCAGCGTAACTTCCACTATTACCTTCATTGGTAGGACTAGGCCGTCATTATCCTATACTATCTTTGCAAGGCCCCTTACTTCAATTTCCTATATTTTGGTGTCTAGTCCTCATCACTTGGAGTGGAAATACTTAAAAGTTGTTTGACTGGATGACATCTTTTAGGGACTTTTTAGTGTGCACTTTGTACTCTTAGTTGGCCTAGGTTTCATTTTTTCTTGAGTCTTTAATTAGATATTAATAAAAAATTCAAAGTGGCTCACTAATCACCTAGACAGTCTCAAAGACTTCGTGGTCTTTCACCACCAAGTTTAAAGCCTTCTCCTAGAAGGTGTAGAGGTAATACTGCCGGTGGGTTTCATCCCATGGTAGCCAATGCATCAGGGATTGATCCTCCCCCTGGGGGCATTAGTGTTCAGGATAGTCCGTGTACTTCCACAAAACTAGAGAGGAACACCCTAGTTCTTTCTCGAGTTCTCTTTCAATCGGAAGATAAAATTAAGGTAGAATAACTCCCAGAGTTGTTAGCAGCTCTGAATTATCCTCTACCTTCTAATCATCTAGACGTATTACAATACGTTGGGACTCTGACTCATAGTCCATCAAGTCCAAGTCATATTACACAGTTACTTTCGATGACCACCACTAGAAGCATGTCTTCTACCACAAGTGCTACAACCATCCAGACTCTAACATTAGTTCAAGGGGGAGGAACTATTTCCATCCCCTCTACATATTTATTTGGGTCTTTCGCTAGCACATCGTTAGTTGGGTCTAACTCCATTCCTTCTACAAGTGGAAATTCCCAAGCCAATGCATTGAGTTCTGGATTTTTCCAATTTGGCACCCATTCACACGGTATTCCGTCAGTTCCATTTAGTGCCTCCACATCCATGATGGGTGGGTCGGCTTCATTTCAGGGTTTTCCTTTTGGATGTGTTCGTATGCCACATTCCAACCCAATGATAGGATCTATGCCTTTTTCTTCTACAGTTCAAGGCAACAATCCCTTTCAAGGTTGGACTAACCTTATGGTTAGTGGCATAGGAATTGGGACCCATTTTTCGGCCAACAAGGGAATAGGTCGTACTCCACAGTGAGTTCGTTTTGAAGTATTCCTCCCTCAGCTTTTGCTTGGAATCCTTATCAGGGGTTATTGACTCTTTATAATTCTTTAGGAGGGAGCTTTTCTGGTTATAGAGGTTTTTCGAATGGAGATGGTCAAACTCTGAGTTTTTCTGGATCACAAGGTTCGCATTTTGGTTTAGCTAGTTCTAATGGTTACTTTAGGTAGCCTGGCACCTTTCAAAATCCAGGCCAATATTTCCAGAACTTTGGGAACTCCGCCCAATATGGGTGGAACCCCCAAGGTCCTCCTAGGCTTCCTTTTCTGGCAACGCTGAATTTGCTAGATCTCACGAAATTGACAAACGATCCAATCAAATACAATCCAGCCTGGCCTCCGGTCCCACCCAAACTCTCATCAGACATTCCAAAATTCGAGGGGAAGGGTGGTGAAGTCCCAGGTGACCATGTAACCACATTCCATTTGTGGTGTTCATTAAACTCCCTCATCGATGACTCAGATAGGTTGAGACTTGTTCAATGCACCTTAACTGGCAATGCAACCAAGTGGTATATAGAGTTTCTAGGGGGAAGATTTACATATTTCGCTGATTTGGCTAACATTTTTTTGAACCATTTCCCGTTGCTTGTCTATTATGATGTCAAAACTAAACTTCTGGTCAATTTTCGTCAAGATACAGAAACTCACATTTCTGATCATATTCAGGAATGGTGACGAAGAAAGAGTCTCATTAAAGATGAAATTCTTCCTAAATATCGTCTCGAATGGTTTTTGAAATCCTTACAACCTAAGATCTCTAAGGATGTCTCTCTGACCGGAGTCTATTCTGAAAAGCAAGCTATTTTTAGGGCCCAACAGTTAGAATTGATTTACTCTCAGTCTAGAATTCTACAAAAAATCTTCCCTGATGCTCCTGGGACTAAGGTTGATATAGCCAAGTTGAAGCCAGGTCCCCATGCAGATGGTATCGTTGGATCCATAGACACCAATGCGGTGAGCCTATTGAGCCAATCATAACAGTTGTCTTTACAAACTACTCCTACCAATGAGGTCACATCGTCTAATCCTTCATCTTCTCAACCCTCTTCTGTTAATGCCATCCAATCTTCCAACCCCAAAGGAAATAAAAATTCCAATGGGAAAAATAAAGGACGAGGTAAGAAAAAGAGTCAAGATGGGAAGACTGACACAAATAAACCTGGCAATAATGCTGCTGGTGGTGGAAATGAGTCTAGAAAGAAAGTCAAGTTTCCATGCAAGCTATGTAGGGGAGACCATTTAACTCATCTCTGCCCAAAAATTCAAGATGCTCAACACTTGTTAGGGCAGCAAGGGACTTCTAGCTCTGAAGCTGTGTTAACCAACCCTTTTCCCCAAGGGCAGCAAATGCTTGCTGGCACGAATTCAAATCCTCATACCTCTGCAGGGGGCAACTAGGAAGGGGATAAATCATCAAATGTTTTCATGATGGGTTCTAACATCCATGCAGCCACTCGATCATGTGATTATGGTAAAACTAAAACGTCCAAGAAAAAATCCGCTCCTAGAACTATTGACATTCATATTGAGTGACCCTCTGTCGAGACTATACCTAGGATACCAAAAGGTTATGCTAAATGTGCGACTATTAATCCTAATGCTAGGGCCGCCTAGAATTACTCCATTGTTGAGGGTTTGGCTCAGAGTCCATGCACTATTTCTACTTTTGTCCATCTCAACGAAGTGCTTTGCTTTCAGTGATAGGGGTAGTTGATCCAAATAATTCTTTAGTGCTCACTTTCGACATGCTTAATGTCAAAATTGCGACTCCCTCATCACATGGATTTTCAAATAAAGTCTACATATTGGAAAGTTAACATTTTTCGAACCATTATTGATGAAGGAGCTTCCACATGCGTCATGTTGATGTCATGTTGGAAGCCCATTGGATCGCCTTAGGCTGTTCCTTCACCTACCCTCTTGACGGCATTTTACGGGCATTCTCATAAGCCACATGGGATTATCTTGGCCTTTCCCATATGTGTTGGGGGAAGTTCGTTAATATCGAAGTAGAAGTCATTGATGCTAACCTAGATTACAATCTCCTCTTAGGAAGGAACTGGGTATATGAAATGGATGTCATTGTTTTGACTCTGTTTCGTGTCATTTGCTTTCCTCATGAGGGGAAAATTGTTAAGGTCGATCAATTGGATTATTCTCTAGTTGATCCTCGAGCAACTTTAGATTCTACTGTTCCCTTAGTGGATAACCCTTGTCTGCCTACTGAGAATTTGGGAGTTGGGATGTGTTCTTGATTGATGGGTACATTTTATTTTCCCTCTCCTATTGATAGAATCAATGTCATTTCATCATCCAAGGAGTCTTCATAGGAAGAGATCTTCCGAACTCATTGTTTTTCAGACCCTTGGACCTTGCCTTCATCTCCGACCACATTAGCTAAAGGACAAGTTGGTGGAATGGCATATCCTATATCTGCAACAGAGCTTAGATATTAGTCTATTGTCAACAATGTAGACAACTATTCTACTCCTTTCTCTGAGGAGGAGTTAGATGGTGATGTGGCCCCAGCTTAGACCCTTGATTCTACCTCCCATATGGACTGCTTAGACATGGTTCTACCATTTGAGAAAGCAATCCTAGAAGTAATGATGGGTGTAGATTGACCCTGGGAAGAGTTACACCATTGTTCATATTTTCTTCCTCCATTGTAGGAAGTAGAATCTAGGTTCTCCGAGCTATTTACTAGTGATGTTTGTACAGTGTCAAATCCAGTACACTTTGTTTTGAAGGTAATATGTTGGTTATTTCAAAAACGATATCTATAATCATCTCTAGGAACCCTAACGTGATCGAGAATCCCTTCATCGGAGCCAAATGTTCCCCTGAAGAAATTCAAAGTGACACTGACCTTTTTAAGGAATTTTGAGATGTATTCACTTGGTCTTATGAAGAAATGCCTGACATTGATCCATCCATAGTTCAACATGATATCAAGATGTATGAAAATTCTAAGTTGATTTTTCAGAAGCTTCAGCCAGTTAATCTTAGGAAAGAAACAACAACTATTAAAGCTGAAGTAGAGAAGCTACTCAAGGTGGGTTTTATATACCCTGTTCCTCTTACAGATTTGGTTTCTAATCCAGTCCTTGTAGATAAAAAGCAAGGAACAATACGGGTATGCATTAAATTTAGAGACCTAAACAAAGCTTGTCCCAAATATAATTACCCCATGCCATTTATTGATCATATTATTGATGAATGTGCAGGTAATGAGATTTTCTCCTTCATGAATGATTTTTCCAGTTGTAATCAGATCTCTATCCGTCCTGAAGATTAGCATAAGATAGCTTTTATATGTCCCCGGGGGACCTTTGCATACATGAAGATTCCTTTTGGTCTTCAAAATGCTGGAGCTACCTTCTAGCAAGCCATGTCATATGCTTTCCATGACATCAAACATATCATCGAAGCATACTTGGACGATTTAGCTGCTCATTCTTAAAAGAGAATTGAGCATCCTAGTCACCTTCGATTGCTTTTTGAGCGATGTCGATTTTACAAGATCTGATTGAATCCTAATAAATGAACTTCTGTGGTTACATCTGGTCGGTTATTAGGGTTCATTGTGTCAATTGAAGGGATTTGAGTTGATCCCTTCAAGGTAGAGGAAATAATTCAGTTGCCTCCCCTGTCCTCAATTTGATAACTTCAAAGTCTTAAAGGGAAGGCTAATTTCTTAAGAATGTTTATAGCGAATTATGCCGAGATCACTAAAGGGTTTATGCGTTTACTACGAAAAGGAGTTCCATTCGTATGCGACGAATTTTTACAACGGTCGTTTGATGCCTTGAAAAAGGCATTAGTCTTTGCCCTGCTTTTGAATCCACCAGATTATGGTAGGGATTTCCTTTTATATATCGCTGCTACAGAATCAACCATAGGTATAGTTCTCATTCTGGAAGACGATTCTCTCATGGAGCATGTGATTTATTACTTGAGCCAAGGCTTGGCAGGTCCTGAACTTTACTATTTTCCTGTTGAGAAGTTGGCTTTGGCAGCTGTCCATGCTGTACAGTGGCTCCGCCATTATATCTTGCTATGCAAAACTTTTGTCTTAGCGACAGTCAATATGTTCCAATTGTCCTCAGTAGGCGAGTGATTGGGGGCAAATATAATCGATGGATCATCATTTTACAAGAATTCGATCTTGAGTTCTTGTCTGCCAAGTCTAAGGAATCTATGGTTTTTGTGGAGTTAATTTCCAAGCTACCTTGTGGAGAGGATACTATTTATGAGGAAAGTTTTCCTGATGAACATCTATTCCTCATCTCTTCACTCGACCCTTAGGATGGATATATCATTGTCTATCTCCAGACTTCGAAGTTTCCCTCTACTTTCTCTAAGGATGAACACCGAAAATTACGTCACGTGGCTAAGAACTATATCATAATTAATGATACATTATATTGTCAAGGGGTGTTACACAAAAATATCATCACCATGATTATTTGCAGTCAGTATGGGTCTATCATCACCTATACTAGCCTCCTAAGCAAGTCTCAGACCTTAACTCTTCATGTCAAGCTTTGCAAAAGAGAG
>APFE031511145.1:0-13276 GCA_000404065.3 Pinus taeda
TGGTCTGCCTGCAAGCGCACCTGCGAAGGCAACACCATTGCAAATCCTTTAAATTTCAATACAATTAGGCGTAAAATTGCCTGCCTAAGATTTGTAAACTTGTCGAGAAATCTGTCCATACTGATCAACCTCATATGTGATTTGAAACATTCAGACACCTGCAATCTTGCGATATACACTTATAAATTTACAGACTTGTTATATAGCTTCGTATATAGCTTGATCAGCCGCACCTCCGGTGTCCAAAATCTGAAAAAGAAAAGCGGTACTAACCTGCAGAATTAACAGACAATGAAATGAGTGTACCCCACTGATGTAAATGGATTATCAAACGCTGGGCGCAATAGCGGAATAAAATATAGATGTGGAGGTATAACTAACTGTAAAAAGATTCATCTATCTGCAGAAAGATTCACCCATTGATTAATTGAATCCATGGAAAGCTATGCGTGATTCCTCAAAATAAAATAAACAAAAGTTCTAACCAAAGTTTGGGAAAAAATCATTGAATGGATGCACTATCACCTCCCAACCATGAACTATCCACCAATTCCCACAAGCCAATATGAATTATCAATCTGATTCCTTATAGCTTCAACCACCCTTCTGATTATAATAAAGTATGTTCCTAAATCATTAGTTCCAAATCGACAGAACCCTAAAATTATGAAATTCCTTAGTGGTTGAAAATTTAAAGATGATAGTGACACCTATTAACATTTAAATATTCAATGTAAATAGAGGAACTCGTAATCAACAGCCTAACCACCAAACTTACAGAACAACATAAAACAAGTACGATCACCATATGGCAACTATTTCACCAATTAAATATCAGTCAGCAAGGCTGGGGTGATAATGTGTATATCTCTGACAAGTGCCTAGATGACCATACATCAAGATATGTTGTGACACACAACAAACCAAATACATACTTGGAAATGTGTATACTGCAACTTGGAAGGGGAACCAAAGTCACCCAGGCTCCAACTCCGTTGCTCTTCTCAGATGACGAAGGGCCACCTAAAATGGGGTTTCCCTAAAATCAACATGCCAACTGGACTGACATATCTTTTTCCACTGCATTGTAGAGTAAATAGAAATAGTTTTGCCATAAAGGTAAGTATTCCATTCTTCCGTTGTATCCCATTATCACATTTTACGTGTTCTTTTCCATTTAGAATCTGAGTTCTAGGTAGTTGCAGAAATAATAAGCCAACTAAAATTTTGATTTGTCATTCACAAAAATGATTCTACACTAAAGGCTACGAGTTTTCAGAACAATGTATGTTAGCAAATCTTTTGTTGAGTGTGTGTGTAAGTTTCTGATCTTGATAGGTTGGAATCTCTTCTCAATAAATATTGTATAACAAATAAACACTTTGTCCAATCGTTTATGTCAGTCATCCATGAATGGACCGGAGGAGGCTCCTTTCTACAACTGCCCTCTTTCTAGACAAATGAAAAATAATTGCACCATTACAATAGCATGATATGAAGCAAAAGAATGATACAATCCTCAAGGTGTTCCAAGAACTCAACAGTGTCAAATATCCACCAACTTACAAGTAAATTCAATAGACAAAAACAAAACAAAACAAAGATTCAAGCCCAAACCAAAGCGCCCTTAAAAATAAGAAACATAGTGCTCACTATAGTGTGGACTCGTGGGGTGTCCTCCACAAAGGCAATCAATTTATCAAAGCTGTATTTATAACCATACTATGATTGAAATTAAGTTTGATCCAAAAGGACCAAAAAATAAATGAACGAGCAAATAAGTGAAGAGCACATGGATTACAGGGTCTACATCACTTTTCAAAAATCACATTCCTTAGTTCAAAGTCTAAACTGCTCTTACTCAAACTACTTCTACACCCTGCACTAAGTTGCCTGCAGTAGCATGAAATGAGATAGATACAAAATCCCTGGTCTTGGAGACAAAATAATACGGGAAGTTGGTTTCTTGTGAAGCATATTACTTCCATTTACAGGAAAATGCATAAAAGCAAAAAGCATAGCAATTGTTCTTCAGTCCTTTTTATAAATGATACCTAAATGAGCCTCACCACGTTACATCCGGACAAATTATAACATATGCCTTGACCAAAAGCTTTTTGATATGGAAAATGCAGTACCCGAGCATTTAATAGACAAACTGAAGCCAACAAGAGGAATTTTTGAACAGCAAAAAATATGTGAACAATTCATGTTTTAATAACAACTAAACACACCCAATGCTGACGTAATGAAAATGTTGCAACGAAATAGGGCTGAATCTTGGGTTCAAAAAATGTAGCTACTGAATATTAATTGCCTTGTACATTTCCAACCCGGAACTGTAGTGAACAGTATGTTAGCCCCACACAATAGATGATATGCATCTAAATCAAGTAAACTTTTCTAACATATAACCATCAGTTACACATACAAATGACTATAATTTGAATGTGTCGTCTACAGTAAAATGATAGATCATCTCCACAAGAACAAATGAATATGATATTGGCATCATGGCTTTCACTGCATAGATCACAGAGTTGTTTAATCTTGTCACCTCTTGACTATAGTTAATATTTAGATCAACGTTGTGTTATTGCATGATGGGCCCATGTATCCTACTCCCACTTTTTATTCAGTACAGCCGCTATGAAAGCCAAAAGACAAGGAGGTAACCCAGCTAAAATGGAGCAGGTGCTCCCATGAGTTCCCCGTGTTGAGAGCTATTATAGAATCATTGGCACAAACATCAATGCTAATTTGGCAGTAGATAAAAAGGAATCATTCAGGCATCTCATCAAACATGCAATATGTATCCTGGAATTTTTTTTTTTAGATGGGAATGAAATGCAATGTTTTGTTTTAAGATGGAAAATAAGACAATTGAAATTTGAGGGACCACTTTCAAATTTAAATGAGATGAGGAATGATGAGATAGCCAATCCTAACAGCTCTCAAATTCAGTTAGGAAACTAGCATACTAGCAAAACATGAAATCTATTAAACAGTCATAATGAGTTTCATTGATCCATTTCATCAAACAGTTCATGCACACTCTATGACAACACTTAGATTCTTTAGGTTAGATACCCATTACATAGAGCATATATCTTGTATTAATATACTGTAGCTTCCATGTATGAAATGACATTTCTAGGCTTATAATTATGAGTTTAGCTCCATAGTACAAAACATAATTGATGGATGATATGCAAATGGGAAGGTTTCACACATACATTTGCTTAAACAGTTATATAAGTTCCATGCATCTCTGATCATGGCTGAAGATACATGCGCTATTGCTCAAGGAACCAGAATTTAAACTACCTATCACTGCTCGTATGTAATGCAGTGATTTATGAGATGTCTCATTCATACAGTTATACTCTCAAGGCTGGCATACAAGCAAAAATGCTGAGGCTGTCACACAATCTTGAAAATTTTTTTCACAGAAGAATTTCACTAAACAGTTAATAAGCAACCTCAAAATCGCCAAGTTGTTAATACAAAAGTGGATATTGCTGAACGATCTCCAAGGTTCAGGTTCATGAATCAGAATATGTCTGAAGACCAAAGGTGTCGCCAAGTAGAGCAAACTCACGAAATGGTCAAATGAAGCTATGATGAAAATCAATGAACAGAACTTCGCGAGATGGAGCAAATGATAAACTGGTTAAGTAACAAGAATGCTGGATAGTCATGGAATCATTCCAAAAGTAAACAAGAGAATTAAAAAGCTGTGGATTCTTGACTCAAATTTTATGAAAATTGAGGCAAATTTGAGGAAAATTTTTAACCCTGTATTGTTAATTCAAACAATATTTATGTTAATTATGTAGAAAATTGTTTATTTAAATGGGAGTTTGTGTGGCTTCCCTGTCAATTTCAATGAGACGTTACATTGCTTCCTGTAAGGGGGTGTATTAATCTAGAAAAAAAAACCCAAGATAGGAATATGACACTAATAATATAGCTTGCAACATCATATAGATAACAACAAGAAGCTAAAGATAGACCACAAAGCATAACGCAACAATAGCAAGCGATGCTCATTCTGAGCAGAACAGTGGTTTTACCGCTAGTCCATAGAACTTGGTTCAAACAATTGTGACAGGTCATTTTTCTCACTACTGTTACCAAAAGAAAAGGTAATGAAGGGAGGAGATGCTTCATCATTTTGTCAAACACGTCGATTGAAAACTTAGGGTAAATATAACACATCAAAACCACGGAACTGGTAACTAAAAAACCAACAAAAAAGAACAGCAGCTATAAAGAGGTTCGAACCATGGACAGCCAATTACAGTTTGACCGAATTCACAGCAAATGTCATGAAAGAAAGTCATAAAGGAATAAAAACCCTGAGCAAAAGCACTAAATTCGGATGCTAAACTCCATAAATTCTTGATGTGATTGATTCAAACCATTTAGTATTACTATTTCATTGCCTGGATGGCATGCCTTGCTTTTAATAGCTGAAATTTACAGAGATGGACACTGATGACTCCTCTTGTGGCCCCAAATCAGCGGAAGTCCTGAAACTGAGGGAAATTGATGATCACACGATAATTCAAGAATACACTAAGAATAAGTGAATCTCAAAGATAAGTGAGATTTATATCAGAAAAAGAGAGCACCGATTAAAAATGCATTAGGTTTGGAAATTGAAAAAGAGAGCACTGATTAAAAACATCATATATGAGTTAATTATGATGATAAAAAATTCTTATAATCAAGACTGTCGGTGCTTTGCGCCTCCAGTTAAGGGACCATAAATGATACACATTCCCCTTTCACCGGCAAGGCCATGTCCAGTTAAGTGCGTTAATAATAGAAAAATTTAATACATAAACAAATTAATACATCTCGAAAGTAGTAAATATCAAGAAATAATAAAAAATTTCAACATAAAAATGCCCATAGGTCCTAGGTGTCCCGCTCTGATACCATATGTAACAGCTCATAATACGAATATCGAATTAACTTATTAACATTAAATTTAAATGCTTACTTGAGCTTACTTGTGGATGAAATAGGCTTACCGCAACAGGGTTTTGGGGACGACTCTCCTCCCAACCGTAGGCTCAATTGCGTAGGATTCTGCTACAACTCGCCACCCCCGAGCCCTCAATCAACGACTACTGCCAGTATTGCTAAGTCTTGGTATACCATTCTCCCAAGAGAATGCAAGATAGAACCTCCGAATGATCAACACCCCCTCCAACCTCCTCACCATTCATTAAATAGAACAAAGCCTTGGAAGGGAAACCACATGCACACCCTCCATGTGTCTCGCATGCACACCCTCCATGTGTCCCACATGCACACCCTCCATGTGTCTACATGCAACTTTTTCTCTACTTTCCTTTGATTTTATTTCTTAAATATGGTTATTAATATCATTTATCATTTATTATTCTTTATATTTTTTATCAAGTGATTTTTTATTATTCTTTATTGTTTATTATTTATTATTATTCATTCTTTTTTATTATTAATTATATTTTGCATTATTTTATTAGTTATTATTATTTATTAATTTATTATTAAGGGAGGGATATTACAAAACCTTTCAAACAGAAACTTAGAAGGATAAAACTAGTTCTTATGCCATCCATAGAAAAAGAGGTTAAAAGAATGTTTGATGCCCAAATAATAGCACCCATTAGATACTCAGACTAGATTTCAAACTTAGCTTCAACTAGGAAAAATACAGGTGAAATTAGACTTTGTGTAGATTTTAGAAACTTAAACAAGGTCTCTTTAAAGGACAACTACCCCTTACCAAAAATGGACCATATATTGCAAAGGGTAGTGGGCTCATCTAGGATTTCACTGTTAGATGGATTCTCTGGGTATAACCAGATATTAGTCCAACCTAAGGACCAAGCCAAAAGTACGTTTACTACTCCTTGGGGTACCTTCATGTATTTAAAGATTTCTTTTGGATTAATGAATGTAGGTGCCAAATTTCAAAGAGTTATGGATATAGCTTTTGCCAAGGAAATCCATGATGTAGTATACCAGGATGACATCACAATCTTCTCTAAATCTAACAATGAACACTTAGACCACCTTAGAAGAGTATTTATCAAATGCAGGAAATTTGGGATTTCTTTAAATCCTAAAAAGACACTTTTTGGTCCAGAAGAGGGAAAGCTGTTAGGACACATCATATCTAAAGATGGGATTAGGATAGACCCTGCTAGAATAGAAGCCATTTTGACCATTTCCCATCCCCGAAACATAAATGAGCTATAATCATTTCTAGGTAAAATTAATTTTCTTAGGAGATTCATCTCAAATCTAGCAGAATTAATTAGGGAATTAAATAAAATGCTAAGAAAGGACTTACCAATCAAATGGACATTGGAGGCCAAACAATCCTTTGACACTATTAAGGAAGCATTAACCAAGACTCCAGTCCTGATTAGTCCTGACTTTACCAAAGATTTTATCATTTTTTCTTTTGCTTCAGGACACACCATTGCAGCTGTCTTGCTGCAAAAGAACAATCAAGGATATGAAAAACCAATAGATTTCTTTAGTAAATCCTTAAGAGATTCCACACTCAAATACAATATCATGGAAAAAAAGCATTAACTTTGGTTAAGGCTATCAAATATTTCGGAGTATACATTATGTACTCTCACATTATTTCTTATGTTCCAAACTCTGTAGTTAAGGACATTTTGACCCAAAATGGGCCTGAAGGAAAAAGAGGCAAATGGATTGCCACAATATTGGAATATGACATAGAGATAAAACCCACCAAGCTCATCAAAGGCCAAGGTTTAGCCAAAATCATGGCTGAATCGAACTGTCAGGCCCTTGATATCAACTTCATTAGTGCTCTTGATGATTAGGAGGAGATGATGACTCCACATATCAGTGAACCTTTTACTGATTCACCATGGTATGCAGATATTACATTTGTATTACTAAACTTACAAGCTCCTCCTATATTGGCAAGAACTAAAGCTAGATTCTTAGTAAATGAAGTCATTGAGATATTTTTTTGTAGATAATGCACTGTTCTGGAAAGATAATAGTGGTATTCTCTTAACAATTTTATTAAAATATGAAGCTGACAAGATTTTGCAAGAGTTTCATGCAAGGGACTGTGGAGGGCACTTGTACTGGAAGAGTACTCTTGACAAAATTTTAAGGGCTAGTTTCTACTAGCCTACCTTGTTTGCAGATGTCAAAAAACATGTGACCTCCTATCATAAATGCCAGATTTTTGAGGGAAAAAGGAAACTTTTACCCTTGCCTCTTAAACCAATTTCTACTGAGATTCCATTTCAACAATGGGGGTTAGACTTCATTGGAGAAATACACCCCCCACCCTTAGCTCAACACAAGTGGATTCTAACAACCACAAACTATTTTACCAAATGGATAGAGGCCATACCTTCTAGGCAATCCACAGACACTGTCATAATCACCTTCCTAGAGAGTAATATCCTTTCAAGATTTGGATATCCCTAGAAGCTCATCACTGATAATGCAACAACCTTTAAGTCCAAAAGAATGATAGATTTCTATAATAAATACCAGATCACCATTGGCCATTCCACAACTTATTACCCTCAAGGTAATGGACTAGCAGAGTCATCCAAAAAAAGCTTGGTTAATATTATCAAAAATTTATTGGAGGATAATAAAAAGACATGGAACAAGAAGTTAATCAATGCCTTATGGGTAGATAGACTGACTACTAAGAAGTCCATTGGAACATCGCCCTATCAACTGGTTTATGGGATGGATGCAGTTTTCCCATCATCCCTGGGAGTGCCAATCATGAAAATCCTTTAGGAATTACAGGTGGAACCGAATGACATTCAGAGAAGAATAAACCAAACTATACACCTGTAGCAGACCAGGGAAGAAGTATATGTAAAATCACAGGTAATCCAAGAAAATGTCAAGAAAGTATTTGACAAAAAGACTAAAGCAGATGATTTTCACATAGGAGACAAAGTCATTAAGTGTTATTCAAGGAGAGAATATAAAGGTAAGCATGGAAAATTTGATTTTCTATGGCAGGGGCCTTATGTCAGTTTTGGCTACAGAGGCAACAATGCCGTTTTCTTGAAAAAAATACATGGATCAGATCTACCAGGAGGTCCTGTTAATGGTAGGATGCTAAAGCATTACTTTTCCAGTGACTTACATTAATTCATTTTTCTTTGCATCATTGTACATAACATTGTAGAGTGTAGATTGGATTGGATAATAATCCTTTGAAGTTGAAGCTCGGAGAGAAGGCCCTAAGCTTTGAGAGATTTACTGTCATAACTATCAATAATGCAGATTCACAAAAGGATAGTTTTCAAGGTAACTTCAGCCATAATTCAAAGGCTACCGACCTTTAGAGTCCTATAGTGATAAGATTCGTAATTTTGAATTGGCTAAGGTTAAGCCTTGTAATATTGTACATACCTTTACTTTTTGCAAATGTTTTCTATATTAAAAATTAAAAAAATGTAAAGAGGGTATGTCCTATAAGAAATATCAAAGGACAAAAAGAATAAGAAAAGATAAAAAAATGAAAATATATGAACCCCAAAAACAAAAACATATCATGAAAGTGTGCAAATCTAAATGCCACTACTATTTTACTGCTTTATTGTCTTAAATAATGGTTGTGTGCAGCTCATCATATATGCCACAAACCATGGTAGTCAAACTGGTTAATCTTCACTATTTCATGCTTTGAATTTTATGTTTATAGTTAGAGAATAAAATCTGACCAAACAGCTTAATCTTGGCAGATCATTAGATAGGTAGAGAAAATAAAAGGAGCTCATCAGTTTAATCTGAGCCCTTGGAAGATAAAAGGCTAGAATTAGATTATTTCACAAAAGAAAAATGAATGATAAGGGTCTGCTAGCCTAAATGCACCCAAATAAATGAAGAAAAAAAGTTAGGGTAAGTAGAAGAAAGGTTGCTGAAGTATAAAGTTGATTGGACAAAAGCAAAATTATCATGCTTCATCATGTATTTAAATGTGCATGAGCAGTTGAGAAAGAAAAAACAATGGTTTATAATTTGATTTAATTAACTCCCCCTCATTCATTTCATCTCTAGACTTACTAATTTCCCCATTTACAAGTATGTTCTAGTACTAAAAATCCTTCAAGCCATAAAGGCTCAGAGCATTTCTCTGACTTTTGGTGGGACCGGACCCTAGGCTTAATGACTCATGGACATTAGGTATTAGAATTCCCTTCATAAAATTCATTACTATAATAAAACCCCTTTTCCTAAGGTTAAACTCCATTTGCCTATGAAAAGTAAACAACCCCATGTTATATTCCATTTCATTCAAAATACCCACAAAAAGATTTTATCCTAAGTATCAAGTGTATGTGAATAAAATGCGCAAATATTACATTTATGCTCAGGACTATGTTCACTCCGCTCATTTCATACTAATTTTTAACATAATATTATAGCTCCTAATATACCTTTTCCCATATATAATTAAATCCCTATATAATACCTCAACCCTTAGTTTAGCTATAAACTATACTTTTACCCCATGATCCCGACAAAACCCACTTAATTCACCACTTCTCGGTAAAGCTAAAGTAATCCCATCATTAAGCCTCGCCCAATCATTTAAATCCATGATTAACTCGTAATTAATCCCAAACTGCCAATGATTAAAGCCCTGGGCCCCCGAAACCTTTGGCCATTTCATCCGTGCACATGTGTCATCTATCTGTCATTCGATCATCATTGCTCAAATCCAACGGTCCACAACCATATTGGGTTCACCTAATGTCCGACCTTTACACGACCAATAAAATGGTTTTTCCTGACCCTTCATCTGCTAAGTCTCAAGCGCTAGCATAGATCGGGTGACCCTCCAAAATACTACCTCATCCATAAAAGCGGTGCGATGGCTTGGGAAACCACCTTCCCGCCCAACCCGAAAAACTGCCCACTGTTCATTTGTAATTTACCCACCAAAAAGTGACCGTTGTCAATAAAAATGATGAGAAGCCCTATTTCACCTTTTTTCACTCATTTTCTTTGTAAATCTCCGCAAACCATTGCGACACCTGCAAACGTTGAATTCGCCAATTGACCTCAATTTCACTCCTGAAGAAGTTGTAGAGACCCCAATCAAGCTCTCAGTTCGTACCGGATCTCATTCAATCTTCTGCAGTTGTTGAAAGCCCCAAATTTGAAGTTAATTCACCTAAATTCGAGGTATTTGAAGACAAATTACCAGACACCCTTTTAATTTAAAAACTTTTAGTCTTTAAAGTGTTTTAATTAAGTAAAATTAATTGAAATTACTTTAAAATTAAATTGTGTGCCCAACCCTTCTGAAAGCTTCTGAGATACCTTCAAACATCTGATATAAACCTGTATTGCCAAATTCATATCCACAAGAACTGAATTATGGTTTCCCCCATGGCCATGGATGTCAGACCTGTCACAACTCCCCATTTGGACCTTGACCACCTTCCCCTAGCGGACATGGATTTTCAAATCAAAGACACAAGTACCTATACACTCCTGCTCAAAATTCATTGTTTGAGTAAGGACATATATCTAAACCATACTGATGACATTGGCCTTTGGGACTCCAATCTGCCCAAATACTAGTTTCCACAAGTACATATCTTTGCTAAGATTGTCCATATGTGCCATGCCTGTTACATTCCCAACCAGAGAGCTATAATGTCCCCTAATCAAAAATTCTTGTTCACTGTTACAACTAAGTCAATAAATGAGATGTTGCAAGTCCAACCAGTTCCAAACCTGACCCCACTCTCCATTGGGGATTTGTTAGACTAGTACACTGTTATCGGGAAATCTAGTGTCCATGTAGAGCTGCTAGTCCCACTAAGATGGGTAGCTATCTTAGAAACAAAAAAAATGAAGTTACTTTCATTTTCCTTTATGAGAAGTAGATAGGAGAGGAGCAAAGAATACCAACCTCAGTCTTTCGCTTGGTCCTTTTCTTGTTCCTTCTCCCCTCTGACAGATCTTTGCCACTCCTTCCTTGGTTATCCCACTTCAAGGAGTACCTATAAAGTCAAAGCAGCATAATACCTTCAAAGTACAGATATCTACAATCATAAACAACATAGGACCAGATATATATTGACCACACAAATGTATATATCATCAAACATACAAGAATGTGGAGGAAAACTTGAATAGATTTATTGATATAAATATTAGAAGAGAGGATTACAACCCATTGATCTGACCCAGTGTCATCCTCCCAGCATGAAATCCCTTCTTCACCTCATGAAAAGCTTATATCACGCAACACTATGATGTTCCACTAGGAAACCAACAACACTTCCTTACAAGATGCAAAATCCAACCTCTAGATCTCTGGGATGAGGGATCCATTTATAGATGATTGCATGGGGGTGAGTCAGCTTTTGGGATTTTGATTAGTGTCTTCTCTCTGATAGTTCTTTGTTCCACTTGGAGATTCATGATCTATTACTCATCCTTGGGTGAATTCAGAGAGGCAAGTGTCACAGGAGAAGTTTCTGGAAGATTCCATGATCATCCACCTTGCAAACTGTCTTAGCCATTTGTCTACTCTCGCCCATCACACCCTACAGAAGGGCTTTTCAGTATTCATCGCACTTTTTGCATGTGGCAAGTGAGATGCATCACACCCTTTGCACTGAGCATTCTGTATGGTCCAATTTTGACCTGTTTTGAGCAGTTTTCTGTGGAGAACTTCTGGGAGATGATGTAATCAGCTGACCTTGTTCCTTTAGGGTATGAAACAACAATTTTAGGGACTCAGAAGCCCTTGGTTTATGGACATATATGATTGGGTTTGCAATGCCCAAATATGTCTATAACAGTTGCCCCCTAAAGCATGAGGTCGTAAATCTTTTGATGTCGAGTGAAATGCTTTATCATGAGGATCCGAGGTTTTTCAAACTGGAAGGCGACCTGTAATCAGATACAATACAATAAATTATCTTCATAATATTTTCATGATCTAGCTGAGGCGGGCATTCCCATGCTCAGCTTTGTAAATTCATTTTCATGTACATATGACAGACAACCATCTGTGTGGAAAACTGATGATTCTGTTAGAGCCATCATCCTTTGATTTGGATGATCATCTGTGTAACAACGATGTACATTTGATTTATTTATTCTCCTGACTATATCGTAGCCCGGATGGATGAAACTAGATCTGGGGTCTTCAAATTCGTTCAATCTTCACCCGAAGTACAAGTCGATCCATGTGAAAAGATGTTCTGGAGTCGAACATGGAAAGACATCGCTTGATTACCATCCAATGATGTAAGCTGTTAACAGGCATGAGAGGAATCACCGATAATGATGACAACCCTCAAGGTACTACAGTGCAATTCGTGTGGTGTGAAAATGGGACTTGGCGTTAAACACCACGCAAAATCTTTCGGTCGAAGGCCATTGATGTAAACCTGTCGTCGGAAGTGAGAAACTTGCCATTGAGGCATGCAAGCTTCAAAGTACTGAAAGGGTTGTTCCTAGGTCGACTTCTTAGATAATGAGCTGTCATCGACAAGAAGTGACCCGTCGTAGGAGGGCCTTAATGAATCCCACATCTATGACACAGAACAAAGCAAATGATTTTGTGGAGGTGAAAACTATCTGATGATACAGGGTTCAGGGTGGCGGTCATGAAAGAATGAAGCATGAAGGTATTGAAGTAGGTGAGACACAAGCTGGGTTGGTGAATTCTCTGATCGACTTCTCTTAAACATATCGATGACACTGAAATGGATTGGTAGCATTAATCCCAAATATGGATGGTACGATGGACCAATGGTAATATGACCAGTGAACGGAATAACCCAACCCGACTCAATCATGGTGATGGAGTGAAAGTGTCATGTTCAAGAGCGACTCGCTACCAATAAATTTTCTTCAAGTTTTCTTCCCAATTTTTCCCTAGTCATTACTGACCAATACCTCTTTATTTTTATCAAGCTTGAGGAGGATAACATATGCTTGTTCTATAATTTTCCCTTCAGGCAAACCCGTTGCTATGTTTTAACGAGACTAGCGACAGTGAAACTCGTTCTTGTCTATATAGACAAGTTTGTCACTATTGGTTTTAATGAGTTTAACGACAAAGACAACTCACTCCTTTTTCAATTTTAGAGAGTCTAAAAAGGGACAGAAAGGAAACTCCAGTAATCCTTTTTCTTCATATAATCCCTTAAGTCCAAAAAAGTATAAAATAATACGAAAGGGATGAATTTTCGATAGTTTTAACGAGCCG
>APFE031511147.1:0-43974 GCA_000404065.3 Pinus taeda
ACCATATTTTAATTTATAAAATTTCATATCCAAAGATAAGAAAAGTACTCGGATAGAGATAAAAGCTTGAATCATCAAACATGCCCCCTATCCATCGAATTAACGAAAAAATGTGGACACTAACGAGTTAAGAAGATAATGAGGATGGCAGTGAGAGGTGTTTTGTTTTTTGTTTTTTCTAAATTGAAAAAAAAAAAAAAAAAAATCATGGTAAGCTGGTATGAGTTTAATTTTTTTTTAAGTATTTTGTGTTTTATTTTTTTTAATTTAGGTAAATAATTTTTTTTTTGTTAAATTATGATTTTTAGTTTTTTAAATACAAAAGGATTTATAGTTTTGAAAATATTTTGAATATTAAAAATGTGTAGTTTATAATTTAAACTTATTTTTAAAAATATTTAAAACATTCGAATTATGTATGTTTCACAACTCATTATTAATTCAAACAAATTTTAAGTCAAATTATTAATTCGAACCAATCTTAAATCAAATTATTAATTCTAACAAATTTTTATGAGACAAATTTAACTAAAACAATGGAGTTGTTTTAGTGCGATTTTTTGGACTTTTAGTTGCTGGTGGAAAAATTTGAGGTGAAATCTTGATTTGTGTGATTTAAACTAGTTTTTTTGACTGTATATATGGATTCAACACCCTAGAAACCTCCTAGGACACTTCTATTGCAAGGATTATCCATCAAACTTATGATTTCAACAAATTCTTGCTAGATTTTAGAGAAATTTGATAAAAAAACTCACCATAAAAACTTCCAAAAAAACCACACTAAAAACAACTCCTAAAACAATTTGTGTCCCACCACTTTCTATCTAAACATCTTGTAAAACAATTTTTTATCCACACTTCACCGTGCTTTTACTTGGAACCCTCTATAATACTATATAAATTTTTCTCTCTGAAAAAAAACACTCCACACAAACACAAAGCAAAAGCAACTCAGTTAACCTCATATAGATCTCATATATATCGATTCGTACCTGTCTTTCACTCGAATCAGCGCAGCATTCGGTTCCATACCTAATTAGATTAATCACAAATACAATGTATAAATTGGTTCCATGCCTAAGTAAAATAATCACAAATACAATGTATAAAGAATTTATTTAGATGCGATGAATCAGAGATCCATTATGTATATCTAGCTGTATATGGTAAGCAGGCAACAGTGAAGATTATATCTAGCTGTATATGGTAAGCAGGCAACAGTGAAGATTTAAATGAACGACCGGAAAAGATATTTAACTCCACGAACCTCAAAATTGTGTCACCTTCAGTTCGCCTGGGTGAAAACTACGTACCCTAACCGGAATAGAGAACAAGGAAATTCATACTCGTACTTTTATCAACACTATTATTGTATTGTTAGGAGCATGTTACGTCAATCGTGAATGGAGCCGGCCACCTCAACGTTATTGCTCTCCCACTGTAGCGTTGGTGCAAGGATTATATATATATATATATATATCTCGCATTTTTGGTCTCTCCTCTAAGTGTGTGTCCATTTGAAAGTTTTATCCTTTTTGGTTGTCAAATTAATTGTGAGAACATTAGCGGTTATTTACTAATGCAAGTTCGTGTGAACATTTATTATTGGTAGTGATTGGTTATTGCAGATTCATGCTCATTACTATTATTGAAGAAAAACTACGGCACCTAGAATTGTCCATAATTGGCCCATAAGGGGGTAGGTTTTCACGCCTATCATGTGCTCCTGAGTTTTGGATTGTTAACCTATTTCTTTACGTCCCAAGAAGATGAGTTTTTAGCCAAACAAAAACAGTTTTAAGGTATATTCTAAGCTCATTATCACTTTTTATTTATCATCCCTCTATGTTGATCACCATACATTTATTTTATTTTTTGAGTTGTTAAAGATGTTGTTTTAAAATTGTTTTATGGTTATTGAATTTTTTTTTTTTCTATTTTAATATATGTAGTAAAGACGACACATCTTTTCCATGTTCTTTTGTGTGAAACTTCAACTGTTTATTACTTCAATAGGGCATTACATATAATATATCTTTGTGTTACCGTTCTTCCTGAAGGAAAACCAGACCAGTAGCACAAGTTCAAAGTCTTGAGATTGCATTGACCTCTTTTGACCACAGTGTCTGACAAAACAAAACCATTACATAAGTTTGCACATGGATGACAGGCACGCAAGCCTTTTTCTTCAGGACAAGAGCTACAAAAACGTAATGTGTTCAAAGTATCAAAAAGAGACATTCCTGAAGCATATGAGGAGTGAGGGACCATCATTATGGCACTCGAGCATGAAAGACCAAAGATGAAGAGAACAAAGCCAAGCTCTGAGGCCACTAATTACTTGGAACCACACCTATTGAGCATCCTGGAGCGATCATCCCATCCACAAACTATGCAACCACAAGAAATTGAAACTAGCATTGAACCCAGGCGTCACATGCCAAGGGTCACGAAAGTTGGAGCCATGAATTATTGTGTAACACCAATGAGAGACTACTAACCACCATACTGGCAAGTGCAACACTAAGTCGACACCAAGATAGAGAGGGAGAAAAACCATGAACTGGTTATCGTTTCCAAGTTGACACCGTGGATGGTGGTCCTAGGTAAAGCTGCCGATGAACCTTTAACTCGAATTGTGGACCTTTTAAAGGCCGCCATCATGAAATTGGGGAGTGCCATGTAGTGAACTTAGCCATGGGATTGGATTTAGAGCCAAATATGAAAGTCCATAATTGAGAGGAAACCTTCAGAGAAGTCGACTAGCATGAAATTTCCAACCACCATCCTACCAAATGAGGCATTGAGTTGGGTGTGAAGGCATCCCTGAGAGGGGAATTCATCAAAGTCTCCTGCACATCGAAATTGTATAGGAGAGCCAATGCAATAAGAAGAAAATCAACATCAGGCGAAGAGGCCAACTCGATCCCCAAAGGAGCCAAGGAAATTTGGACGGAGGAATAATGCTCAGTGTTAGATGCAGTGCTACCCAAATTATCCATGTTAGAGAGAACTAATATATTCCTATGGTTGGTCCAACTAAAGAGTGCATGAACGCGAAGATTATGACCAGCATGGATACCAAAAAACAACATGTATGGGCTCGCAACAAAGGTGGTAGTGTTTCTTTTGGCTTGTAGAGGCATATCTATGGGAGAGAAACACTGGTGAATGATGATGGTCTTTGTCATACATGTGGGAAGGCCTTCCTCTTCATTACACCCAACCATCATGAGACTGCATGTCAGAGGGTACTCACACTTAGGGTCTGTAAATGTTCGCTTCACCTAAAACATTAACGACTTGTACTGCAGTTTGGACGGAGGCACATGGAAAGCCAGGTAGTCTAATGTTCTAGATTGATTGATCATTTTCATGACATTATGCTTGAATCATCACCCACAGTGAGGTAGACACATATTTTCCATGTTAAAAATAAAACATTTTACATCTATTAAGAAAATTATTAAGTGGTTTCAATGAAGGTTAATAGTTTCAAGACTTCTCAAGGGGAGGGAGGAGTAGTGGGACTTTGCAAAACCAAGATGGAACAAATATTCTTGATTTCTCATGGGGATCAAGACAGTCATTCAATAATCAAGTGGAGTGTTTAGCATTATTTATGGGACTTCATTTATCAAGCAAGAGAAAGGTCAAAATTTTGGTGGTTATTAGAGATTCAAAAATCATAATTTACACAATGCAAGAAACAAAAATCATGGGGTGATCGGAAGTTATTCCATGATCCAACAAGAAGTTGAGAAGTTTGATGAGGTGCACTTCTTCTACATCTTAAGAAAACACAATAGATGTGTAGACATTCTAGCAAAAGAAGCTTGGTCACTCCATATGGAACTGTGAGTTCCAAATTCCATAAGTTTTTTTTATGACATATATATATATATGAAAAATGGTTTTTATCCTTAATATCCCTTCACTCTCATGGATTATTATATTTCATCTCTAGCATCGAAACATTTCTCATTTCAATTCATGGCCTCCATCTATGTCATTGGATGCTCAATATCTTCTCTTGTATCAATACTTTCCCATCATACAAGCTTCCTCATTTATTTACGACTAACAAATGTGGGATTACTCAGTGGGTGTTGTGTGCAGATTCTTCTAGTTTTAGCACACATCTTTGATGCTTGAACCTACTATGTATACTCGTAATTCTCTTTGATGGATCTCAAGTTTGCTTTCCAAACTCTAGAAGAGATTAAATTTTATGAGTTTCATCCTTGGGATTCATTATCGCCGTAATACTTCTACTTTCTTTCTCTATGTTTTATTTGACTCCTCATTTGATTTGTGGATTTCTTATCTGTTTCAGGGTAACTTGGGGTATTTTTTCCTTAAGGATAATTTGAATCCTTCCCAACAGTTTGATTGTTTAAGGGTTCTGGTCTCCATAATTTATGCTCATTAGTCTCTCTCCATCAATAGCAGTTCCGTCTCTAGTCCTTGGGGGCACCTCTATTTCATTTCTCCATGGTGGTTTTCTTGGAATTTTGGCCCTCCTCTTGTCTACAATTTTTGTCCCTTGTACATAATATGGCATTAACATGTTTCTTCCCCAAAATCTAATCTTTGTGTAGGTTCTTCTAGTAGTTACAATGAATAAAAAAACATAATTCTTCTAAATTCAACACCTTTAGGAGGTACAAAGACATGTCTAGAGCTAGAAAAATAATCTCATCCTGCAACTAATGGAAATTTATGATGCTGGCATAGTTGGCCTACAAATCCAGAACATTGTTCTAAAGCAAAATGTTGCGCACGTGACCTTCTACATTCCACAAAAAAAGCAATTCTCCAAGGGTTCTCAAGTGCTAGGTGAAGAAGGCATCGTAAATCTTGAACATATCCAACATGGATAGAACCAAAATGAAGAAAAGTTGTATAAAGAAGATTAGTAGGGGATCAAGGGGATCAATCTAGATCTAAAATTGTCACTTCTCTTTATTTTCATGTTTTTAAAAGTAGTTTTCCTTCAACATTCTTATGTAAGGTAGTATACTTGTAGTAGCTTCAAGAAAATCCATACCTTCTGGTCCTTCTTTTGCATAATTAAGGAAGAATATTATAGTTATGTGTTGCAAAGAAACATTATGCATTGTAGTACTCGTTTTTTGTTCTCTTATGTAACCAAATATTAATTATTCTAATTAAAACAATATAGTTTCAAGTCTTACCATAATTAATATACATCTATTGAATATATTTCTTCAATCTTCTATGCATCTCTTTTCTCTTATCTTTTATTTTACTTTTGAGTTTGACTTTAAATCTCTAATATTAATAGGAAACAAGATATCACTATTTTGATTGCATTTTTTTCACCTCTCAAATTTCCTCGTCACGATAACCCACCATATTCTAGTTTCCATCTTTAAGGAATCACATTTCATCAATTTGATGTGGGAGAGATTTATCCAATAACATGATATTTGAATTAATCTTAAAAGACTTTGTATAAGTTAAACTAATACTTCTCATGATGTTATTGCAATTATCTATGGGGATATTTACTTTGATTATTATACTTGCTATGGGGTAATGTATATTGTATTTTATTTGTAGTTGATTATATATTATGTTGGGTGTTGATCATAAATTTGCATTCCTTGGTAATGTTTTTGATTGGTCAAATCATTTATTTTTTCCTATGAAATAATAAAATGCTTTAATGGTCTCATTTGCATGCAGGAATTCTTATATGCATCTATTACATCATATATTAATTATCAATTACATCAAAGCTTACTTATCATGCTTTAATGGACATGCAATTATGAATGGTTATATTGTAACAAAGTTTGTAAATTAACTTTGCCTCATTCTCTTAGCTCTTAGCTCTGCCAACTTCCTACATATAGCTTAAGAGGAATTTTGACTTCCTTTTATGGTGTGTGCTTACATTTTCTTTTGATTGATAACTCAACATCTATCATAAATCCTTGCCTAATCATCCTTCTTTTAGATTCTCTTCTAGTTCAATCTTCCCTTCATTTTACTTCAAATATAGTTTCATCTAAGCTAGTTTACGTAGATCTATATGCATTTTAGAACCTCCAAATGAAAGTTTAAATTGAGTTATAGACTGATATTTATGGCCCTTACATTAAGATTTATACCTTGCAAAAAATATGGGGAAACAAAGATATATGAAATGATGAAATTTTCTCCAATTTCTACAAATGACCTAGAACTAGTAAATGATATTTGTAGAGATAGGAGTGGTGGAAATGGTAGCATATTTTCCAACATAAAATATAGTATAAACAACAAAATTGGGGGAGGGGGGAAATAGATCCATCGATACCTTAGTGATATGTTAACAAAACCAAGTTAAAGCCAACAATAAAGGAAGGAGTATTGTTTTAACCACCAAAGTTAGACACATTGGAAGTTAGATTAAAAGATAGGAAAGGCAACCACATATGATCCTATTCCATTCTCAAAAGATCGATACTCATAATTGATGGTGGCTAAGTTAGTTTGAAATCCCTCATCTCATCTAAAAATAGATCTAGTAATTACATCCATTTTCCTAGATCTAGTTTAAGTTCTAGTGCCTAGTTATCGCGGATATAGTAAGAATCTAATCCTATAGAGGCACCAATTAGAGATTATGAGAAAAATAGATCCATCAATATTTTAGTGATATGTTAACACAACTAAAGTTAAATCCAATAGTAAAGGAAGGAGATATGTTTTAACCACCAAATATAGACACGTTGGTAGCTAGATTCAAAGGTAGGAGAGGCAACCACACATGACCCTAATCCATTCTTAGAAGATCAATACACATAATCAATGTGGTCCAAGCCAATTAAAAGGCCCTCGTCTCATCTAGACAAATATATAATAGTTGCATCCATTGTCTTATATCTAGTTTAAGTTCTAATGTCTGATTATCCCACATACCAGTAAGCATATAAGCCTATATAGGCACCAAGTTGAGATGATGAGGGAAATATATCAATCAATATCTTGGTGATATGTTAAGACAACCAAAGTTAAAGGAAAAAAGTAAAGGAAAGAGTCATGTTTTAACCACCAAAGTAAGACATGTTGGGAGCTAGATTCAAAGATAGGAGAGGCAACCACACATAACCCTACTTTCTCAAAATATTGATACCCATTATCAATGGGGGCCAAGCCAATTTGAAAGCCCTCATCTCATATAGGAAAAGATATAGTAGCTATATCCGTTGTCCTAGATCTAGTTGATCTGGAAGGATCCATAAATACAAGTGGCCTTGAAAATAGCTCAAAAATAAAAGTTGTCAAATGGAATCGAAACTAGGACCAGATTGTAGTGCTCGTCACCCTCACTCCAATGGTGTGAATGACACTCAAATATGCATTCGTATGGTCGAGATATGGCTGGTCAAAGTGGACAAGCCGCGGGCTTAAGGAGGCTATACATTGACTGGGACCGGGGCATGAAAGCTAGCTCCCGAGAACAGATGAAATTGTAGGATGGTTAATTTTTCTATGAACCCCTAAAATCGGAAAAGTTGGAAAAGATTAGTTGGTTATTATATATATATATATATATATATATATAATATATATAATAATATATATATATATATATATATATATATATATATAGATATATAATTTTGGGGGGGCAGCTGCCACCCCGCCACTCTCACTCTGCATTTAAATATGGCACATATTATTAAATGGTAAGCATTGTATATGGGTAGGGTTAGGGCCACGTGGTGCGGACTCCCCTCCCCCACCAAACAAACACCATACATAAACTGTAAGCCAAGACCAGTGAGGCTTGAACTCGCTCGACCCACGTGGTCGGCCCCCACTCGGTGGTCTCACAACCACCAAACGAAAATGGTAGAGTATTCAACATGGTCACATGCTAATCATTAGTTGAAGGTTCTAGTGGTTAATAAACCACCCCATATTTATATTACATTACAACAAAAATGACAGGGTGGGGCACCAATAAGGTTGGAACCCTTGACCTCCCCACCTCAATTGCTCTGCCTAACCAACACGCTAGGGGTGGTGCCTTTGTAAAGTCCTCCACCTGACTACTATATAATCTTCCATTTCTCATATGCACGAGAAGGATCTAGCACACGAGGAGCGAAACTGAGAGGCGGAACCACATTGGGCATAACCAAGAGTGGCCCAGGGTCCCATAACCCTGAGCAAGGGTGTCAGAAAGATTCTCTAAAGATTCCCTAGAGGTTCAAGAGTGACTTTGTCATAATTTGACAAGTTTATAGTCATTTCTACATGATTTTTTGCCAGCAATTCACTGGTGATGTCAATTTAGCAGTTGGGCTCTCCATTTTTCAAGCCATCTTCCGGATTGGAGGTATAAGGGTCATTTATGTAATGTTGCTTGCACTTGATTTCTTCAATGCCACTTAATAAAAGAAGGCCTCTCCACTATGGAGCAAGGCTCGGAGATGTATCCCACACTGGGTGAACTCCGTAATCAAATCACGTGTATTTGATCTTATGCTTGTTTATGTTTTTCCGCTTCTTTTCATGTGGATTATGTTTCATGGTTAACAAACTCTATCATATGTAACTATTAATGCATCCTTGATGTTAAAAGATCTAGATCGAGTTTGGTATCAGAGTAGGTCTTCTTGACGTGAGTTCCATGAGTGAATGCTAACTAGGAACAAGCTCCAAAGAGGTGAAGGAAAATTTAAGTCCTTTGATCCCAAAGTAGGGCGTGCACCACGAAGAGGAAACATGGAAGATGAGGAAGCTCGAATGGACAAAGAGTGAAACTATCGCAAGGCTTTCTACCACGTGGCAGAGAAATTTGACAAGATATTTGTAGAGGATGAGAAGAAAAACAAGCCTGAGAAGAAAGAACCAGATGACCATGCATCGGTAAATCATGGAGGCAGTGGAGAAGAGCCTCCTCCCTCTCCATCTTCTAGTGAAAATTATTCTTCTTCCTCTTCTCATCATTATAACAGGAATCACAGGAATGCATCTAAAAAGCCCTTTTTTAAGCTAGATGTCAAATTTGATTTACCTGGTTTTAGTGGAGAATCTAATGTAGAAAAGCTAGATAATTGGATAAGACAAGTTGAAGTGTATTTCTGCATACAATAAATCAAAGAGGATGAAGTAGAGATCCAACTAGCATCCCCTTGATTGAGTGGCACCGCTCTTGTCTGGTGGGAAGGAAAACTGAAGCAAGGTGGTGTTGTGGCCAGCAACAACCCCCCTCTTATTTAGTTTTATTACTAATACTAAATAAGTGGGGACCCCTTATCCAAAAAATTAAAAAAAAAAAATTAGTACTTGTATTTCTTTTTTAAATAAATCTTACTATCATAAACTGAGGAGAATACCTGAAAAATAAAAAAGGACTTAAGTTTTATGATAAGCTCAAACAAAACCATTCTCTCAATAAAGAGCGTTGCATCGCAGAAAGGTAATGGATGCCATCCTACCAACGGAATCCTAAAATTGTGAAATCGCGATGCAAAATCATGCACTTAAAATACTCATCGCATCGCATGCCTCAAATATCACTTAAGGTGAAATGCCTCAAATCGCCGATATGCGATGGCGCGTCTCACAGATCGCATATCGCAGAAAACACATGGTAATGGATGATTGCCACACGCAATGGATTAGCGATATTGCGATCTGCGATATTGTGAAGCAAATCACAAATCGCCTTATCGTAGATCTTCAGGGCTCGTCATTTGAAAAAAAAATTCCCATAAACTGATGTCCAGTTATACGCATTAATTTTAATCAATGAGTTAGTTGGTAATCATTAATGAAATAGGGTTTTGATCTGATCGAAGGGCCATTTCACGTAGGGTGATATATTTTATAAGATTTCAACATTTAAAGCTTTCCTGTCACCTTTTTCTTATCATTACTCTTGCCTCATTTGTAAATTGCAGGAGCAAAAAGTAGAGAGGTATACATAGTAGTGTTCAGAATATTATGGGAAAGAAGGGTAAAGCTCCGAGTTCTGAAGATAAAGAAATGATGCCCTTGTACACAGACACCACCTCCAACAGAGATGTCGATGTTACTACTTGGGAAAGCATGCACAACCTACTCGAGGAAGAAAATCCTCGAGTAATGGAGGTTACAGCAACTGCAAATTCACGTGGGTCGTTTGAGGCGTCAATTACAGAACTAGCATGTTCGTTCTTGCACAGGATAGCAGCGAGGCCCAAGATTCTTCCATACACGGACATGGTCAAATGGGTACTGGATAGTGTTGATATCACAAACCGACAATTTAAGACTCAAAGCCAACAACTCATGGATTCGTTCTTTCCACAAAATTTAAAGTTTATATCCTCTAACAAAAAGTGCACGAGAGGTGAAAAATAACACCTAGGAAGCCCGAATCGAGAAATGGAGGCAGTTTTCGATGCGCGATTACTTAGATTAATTAGTCGCATGTAAACCCAGAAAAGTGTAGAAAAAAATGCTAAAGGCTAAAGGCAAAACCCGAGCTCTAAAACCTGTGGTATTTATCAGAGAAATTCTTAAGGTGGTATGTAAATATCAGAAACCACTTCATGATATTTACCAAATGTACAGCATCTACAGACAAGCTAGAGACAAAAGGCTCAAGAAAGAGCAGAGTCCATCAAAAGGTTAACCAAGTTGAATTGGGATTCTTACTGGACGTACTTGGTAAAACCACACAGCCAGTGCATGAATCTCAAATGTATCATTAACTCTGCCGAGAAGATGGAGCCAGCACTTGCCGATTCCATTTTCACAGGACAACTAAAGTCGGAGGTCAGCCAGCCAACTCTCCTCAAGCAAATGCTGAACACTTGCGACTACAAGGAACAGATATATAGATAGTTAATTTCCAGATTTTGTTTTAGATTCAGTTTTAGTTTTTATTTGCTTTATTTTTTCCTAAAATGAGGACGGTCATTTAAACCGTTTCCTACATTTTTGTAATAAACTATTTTTAGATTTAGCTAGTAGTATTTAAACCCTTCTCATGCATTTAGAGAAGGGTCCTGAAATTTATCAAAAACTTGTCCTCAGAACATGCACTTTTGCACCCTCCAAGGAGGTTTTGATGAATGAATGGAAAAGAATTTATTGATATCTGTGTTTAATATCTACTACTGAAATTGCACTTTTGTACTCTTAGTGGATGTTGGACTAAGAAGAGATAGATCATTATTGCTGAAGCTTATGAGTAGAACTTGTTATAAATGGTACTTTTATCTCTTAATAATTTATGCTTATGTGTTGAGGTGATATTCGAGTTCAATTATTTACATATGAATAATTGAATGGTTGAGTTATCATTTGGCACTTTTGTATGATGATAGCTATTTTATTTATACTTAATATATGAGTAACTTATTATGCGATATCTTTTTCACAATTGTTTCGTCTAATTTTTTATACAAAATGGTTTATCTTATTGAATTATTTTCTCATAGAAATTGAATGATATTTATTACCAATTGCCATTAGAAATTATTTTAGATCGTATAATTGAAAGATTAAATCCCGGGTTAGTTTTAGAATTAGATATTTCTATTCATTAGAATACAATTGCATGTTGATAAATTAGATTTAGAATAAAAGCATTTTACTTAGAAATTATTAGAAATGAAATATCAATTCTCAACACACACACACATAAATTGGGAAACTAGTCCCATATCCCCAGTCATACCGACTATACCAAATGGAAAAGGAGCTGCTAACCAAGGTCCGAATCGGGTGGGTATCCCCCTTGTTGTAGACTCGATTTTTGGGGCTTCAACATATTTGGCGCTAGAAGGAGGGCCCGAACTGTGAATGGCAAGTAAATCTAAATCTAAATACCATTTTGAGAGTAAATCGCCCTCACCATCTCCCCCAACTTCTCCATCACATTTAGAATCTTTCAATCTTGAGCAAGAAGTCGATAAAACAAAAACCACTGCCACAAACCCAAATATTTCAAATAAATCTACTATTGAACCTTCTGAAGTTGAATCTTTGATTCATAAACTTAAGCAATTTTCTATATCACTCCAAAAATCTGAAAAATCTCAAGGTAGTGTGACTTCGCAATATAACCCTTCTCATCCTCTTACCAGATTGAAGAGTGAAAAGTTTGGTATTGAACCAACTGAATTACCTCTACCTACAAGGAAGAGAGCAAGGAAATCACCTAAAGGGTCTGATAGCAAGACTCTTTCATCATCATCATCCATCTCAACCTCTCCATCGCAAAGTCAACCATCCACCCCTCCACTTCAGATTATTGTCCACCAGACCACTAGAACTTCGACATCTCCTTCTCAATCATCTGGAACCATAATATCCTCACCCTCCCAACCGCAAGGAACATCTTCTGTGCTTTCCTCTATTATTAGTTCAAAAATGGCCCAAACTCCATGGAATAACCCAGGGGAAGTCTTAATGCCTACACCCTTGAGTCAAATACCGGCCCATCCTGAAAAATGGTTGCCTAAGTTCAATCCTGAAACAGGCATGCTAGCAGAAGAACATATAAATAACTTTATGTTATCTATAAATCTCAATGGGGTGCTAATGAAGACGTTGTCGTCCGGCTCTTTCCTTACACTTTGCAAGGAGCAGCCGGATCATGGTATTTCTGATTACTATCCGGATCTATCACTAGTTGGGATATTTTCCAAGAACAATTCTTGACTAATTTCAGTGATGACAGGTCTACTGTGACACTGATCAATGACCTATCTAATCTTAGGCCTGAATCAAAGGAACCTATCAAAGATTTTAACTCACATTTCAATAAACTATTGAACAAAATTCCTATCGCTTCCAAGCCTAGCGAAGAAGTTAGAAGTGAATGGTACATCTCTGCACTACCATCAAACATAGAGATATTCGTTGATAGGGCCAACAAAACAACTTTAGCTGACAATATGAAGGAAGAAATAGTGGTAGAGAAACGTACCATATCCTTAGAAAAGAAGAACGTCATTGATGAAAGAAAACCTAAGAAGGTTACTTTTAAAGAAGATCCGAAGAAAAAACCATCGAAAGACCCATTTGATTTAGAAGGATTGCAGAAAGTTTTGAAAACCATGTCTAATGGAATGGTTGACATTAAGAAACAAGTAGTAGAGACCTCTTCTAAAAATCCTTACAAGCCTTATAGAAGAAATCCTTCAACTGATTCAAGGCCTCCAAATGCTATCACAAATGCTGAATCAGAAGAAGAAGAGGAAGTTTCTAACGAAGAGCCTATTGATGAGGAAGAAGTTGTAGAAGTACAGGGTATGTTGGATTTCATCCTCCCAGATGAATAGGATCAGGAGGCATTACCGGTCAATACTAGAAGTAGAAATCAACTCGTTCCTACACAACCTACTCTGAAGCCGAAGAGTGCAAGCTCAACGTCTAAGGATAAAGTCGCAGGTAAGAAAATGTCACCCAAAGCGACTCAAACAAGGCCAGTCCAAACAGATTCACAAACTCCATCTAAAACATTTATTGTTTCTAATGAGATGCAGTATAATATCATAGAAGACATGAAGAAGACTAGGGCTAACATTACTTTTTATGAATTGAGCAAGTTAAAACATCAACAAAAGATACTTTTGAAAGAGTTACACGCAATACCTGTTGCGCCTTTGCCCGCTGCTGTAATCTTGCAAGCTTCTCACGAGATGGGAAGACCTCCAACTAATGTGATTAATAAAGTCGATCCAAACGATATCACTCTAATTGGAGGAAGGTCAAGGTCTCATACTCCCCCATTTCTTCTTACTTATGAAGTTTTCAACAAAAAATTGCATAATTGTTTAGTAGATTCAGGAGCTTCATCTAATATCTTACCTAAATCAATATGTGCAAAGTTGAATGTCCAACCTCAAAAATCTTTTGTACCCATAGTTCAGTTGGACCGGTTGCAGGTTGAAGTGATCAGCGAACTAAATCAGGTTACCATAAGGCTGTCATCTAACCCAAAGGTATGTCAAGTTATAGATATTTTAGTTGCAGACATTCAAGAATTTTATGGCCTAATTCTTAGTAAAGATTGGTCTGAAAAACTTCATGGATATTTTGCAACTGACTGGTCGCATATGTGGCTCCCCTACAATGGTAAACCAAATCAGATAAAGGTTGAGTGAGAAAGACATCAAAAATACATAGTAACAGAATTGGAAGGAGAAAATGAACCTGTAGCATACAACAACAATATAATTGGAAACTATTATGTTGACTCTTTCTTAGGAAATTTTAATGCTCATACTTCACCTTACTTAGAACATTCTGTTTTATCTCAAGTAGAAATTTTTTCTCAAACAGATAGTTCTAAATGTGTTAATTTTATAGATAGTTGTGTAAATAAATCTTTATTTTGGAAGTTATTTTTTGACGGCTCTAAGTCTAACAAGGGAGCAGGAGAAGGATGCGTATTAGTCAGTCCAGAGGGAAACAAAACTATGCTAACTTGTAGACTCGAGTTCGATTGCACTAATAATACTGCAGAATACGAAGCCTTAGTCCAAGGATTATACAAAGCAATCAGATTAGATATCAAGTATCTACAAGTCTTCGAAGATTCTGAAATTGTTATCAGACAAGTACGAAATACTAAACATTGTCTATTAGGTCATTTAAAGCATTATCAATCTTTAGTAAAAGATCTGACTGAACATTTTATAGCATTCAATATTTCATCAATCCCCAAAATCCAAAATTCCAGTGCTGATATCTTAGCAAATGTAGCTTCCAAGCTCATTCCCTCATAAGATTATAGCCCATATAGATTTTCAATTGAATTAATCTTTAGACCCTCGATTCCTAGTAACATTACCAATTGGAGAATTTTCAACAATGATCCTAAGATTGTAAGCTTCCTCACATTAGAGGGATCTTACACTAATAAGATAATTAACAAAGACCAACATGATAAACAATTGCAACAAGATAACACTAATAATGCTATGCCAAAATCAGTAGTCAAATTAGAAGACCTATATGATTTGAAATATCGATTCAAAAGATCTACCAATTCAAAACTTCAAAGTTCAACTCTGAACTATGAATTAGTAAATCTAGGAACTGATACCAAGCCACAGAATATCAACCTAGGTCTTGGCCTAGCCCCTGAAGAAATATTAGCGTACGTTCGTCTCCTAAAACAATACAAAAGTGTCTTTGCCTAGAACTATGATGAACTTAAGACTTACGACACTTCTATCATTCAACATACTATCCCAATGATAAACGATGAAAAACTTGTCCAGCAAAAGCTAAGAAAGATCCATCCTAATCTAGAGAACTAGATCAAATCTTAACTCAATAAATTATTGAAATCCAAAATAATTTTTCCCGTTCGACATTCTAAATGGGTTTCCAATATGGTTCCCGATAGAAAGAAAAACGAAGACATTAGAATTTGCATTGACTTTCGAAACCTTAACAAAGCCTTCCAAAAGGATAATTTTCCTTTACCTCCCATGGAGCAAATATTATAGACAATTGCAGGATGAGAATTAATGTCCTTCTTGGATGGTTTCTTTGGCTACAACCAAGTTTTGGTCCATCCCGATGATCAATTAAAGACCACATTCAAAACCAAATGGGGTACTTATGCATATCAAAAGATTCCTTTCGGTCTGATCAATGTTGGCACCACATTTCAAAGGGCCATGGACATCACATTTAAGGGATTAGTAAACAAATTAGTAGTAATCTACTTGGATGATATAACTGTATATTCCAAAAAAGGAGGTAATCATCTCAGAGACTTAAAATAGATCTTCCAACGTTGCCAAAGGTATGGAATTTCACTTAATCCAAAAATGTCCTTTTTTGCATTAAGTGAAGGAAAACTTCTTGGATTTATAGTGTCAAAATCTGGAATCCATATTGATCCCAACAGAATCAAGGAGATTTCTGAAATACCCTTGCCTCACAATAAGAAAGCTATGCAATCTTTCCTTAGCCAAATTAATTTTGTAAAGAGATTTGTTCCCGACTTTTCAAGGATCGTATCTCCCTTACAAGAAATGATTAAAAATAATTCAATTTACAAATGGGGCCAAGACGAATATGAAGTATTTAATTTTCTTAAACAAGCAATTGTAAGCGCTCCATCTTTAGCAACTCCAAATTTTTCCGATCCTTTCATTTTGTATACATTTGCCTCTGATATATCATAAGCTGCGATACTCACTCAAGAAAATCAAGACAAGGTGGAAGCCCCAATTGCCTTTTTCAGTTCAAATCTACAAGGGGCTTAATTAAATTATTCTGACGTCGAGAAACAAGCTTATGTTGTTTTCAAAGCGATCAAATATTTCAGACCCTTTCTGCTTAAAACCCATACAAAAATCATAGTACCATTTCCAACGGTAAGAAATCTTTTAGTACAGAAAGATGTGGGTGAGAAAAGAGCCAATTGGGTTACTGCCTTACAAGACTACGATGTTGAAATTAAACCAGCAAATATTGTAAAAGGTCAAGGCTTTTGCAAAATGCTGGCTGGAGCATCACTTATTTCCGAAACACCATCTGCAGAAGTACAAATATATGAGGTAAGCCTAAATGATATTGAATCATTATACGTTGATATCATATTTTATCTAAAGAACAGATTTGCTCCTTCAAATCTAGATTATACAAAGAAAAGAGCTCTAAGATTGAATGCCAAGCAATATCAGCTCGTAAACGATGTACTCTTTAGGATGAATTATGAATCTGTCCTCCTTAGATGTCTTGAGAAATCTGAAGCTGAAAAGGTGTTGCGGGAACTCCACGATGGACCAGCGGGTGGACATTATGTTGGAGATGCTACAACACATAAAATCCTGCACGCAGGCTATTATTGGCCTACACTATTCAAAGATGCACATAGCTATGTAAGGAAATGTCAAGTTTGTCAAACCGTTGTAGGAAGACAAAAGAAACTATCATTTCCTTTGCAACCAATCAACATTGAGCAACCTTTTAATCAATGGGGATTGGATATAATAGGTGAGATCATTCCTCACTCTTCTAAACAGCATAGGTATATCCTTACAGCTACAGATTATTTCACTAAATGGGTAGAAGCAATTCCCCTCAAGAAAGCTAATGCTGAACATATCATTGATTTCATAGATCAGTTCATAATCACCAGGTTTGGTTTACCCTTTGCCTTAATGTTTGATAATGCATCATATTTCTCTGGCAATGCTATGACTGAATTTACACTCAAAAGAGGTTTTAAACTTAAATACTCTGCCAATTATTACCCACAGGGGAATGGATTAGTTGAATTAACAAATAAAAACTTAATCAGAATCATTACGCAACCATCGATCAAAATCATAAGAATTGGCACAAATATTTAATATATGCTCTATGGGCAGACCGAATAATGCAAAAAGCCTCCATTGGTACTTCTCCCTTTAATATAGTTTATGGGAAAGAAGTAGTCCTTCCAACTCATCTAGCGATTCCCTCTTTGGCCTTAGTTCAATTTATTGACAAAACACCAAATCCTTCCTTACAACTAAGGCAGCTACAAATCCTTAAGCTAGAAGAGCAACGAGAACAGGCTAAAATAACTCATGCTCATCACCAAGCATTAGTAAAAGCTTCTTTTGATTCAAACATGATATCCATAAAGGACTTTCAAATTGGAGATTTAGTCTTAAAATGGGATAAGGCTCATGAGGAAAAGGGCAAACATACGAAATTCCAACGAATGTGGCTTGACCCTTTCCAAATTGCAGAAATCATAGGTCCATCTACTTTTATGTTACATGATTTAACAGGAAAAATAGAATCTTTACCTGTTAATGGGCAGATCCTCAAAAAATACTTTCCATAGGAGATCATTCTTCTATTTTTTGTAAATTACTCTTTCCTTTATTTTTGATAATAAAACTAGTTGTAAATGGTTACATTTGGAATTCACGAAAAAGATAAGCATTTCTTTTAGATTTTTTTTTTCTTGTATAAATAGAACTGATTTAGAAAATTAGTCATTATTATTGAAAGGTACAGTCAAAGAGTATAAATCTGAAAATGATACTAGTTTCAACCTTGTAAATTTTGATAAAAAGCTACCTTTAGTAGCAATTTGTTTTATATTAATCAAATGAAAGGTATCACAAACAAAAAAAGATTCTTTGTATAAAAGATCTTTCCAAAAACTCTACAATTGTCGTCTAGAGTTATTCTTAAGGAAACAATGGCTTCCTCCCCACTGAGGGAATTACGAGCTTCAAGGAAAAATTCAGCGATACACTTTAACTTAAAGAATAAGAGGTCTCATCACAAGTCGAATTATCATTATCATAAGATATTATAGCTTTCTTACTTTGCCAAAACTGCATACCACAATAGGGCAATGACTCAAGATTGTTGCAATCAAAAGACAAGGGGTCTCATCACGAGCCAGATTGTTCAGTAAAGTTATAAATCAAGTGAGTGGCATTGTCATAATTTGGCTACCAAGCCAAGGCATTGTTCTTTAATAATTAAAAAGAAAATAAAAGTAAATAAGTGTGGATATGGATTTCCCTTTGAAAATAGTATACTTCTCCAAGTAGGATACAAGATCATTGTTGGATAACAGGTAACCCAGTCGAGGCTATAAATGCCTGCTAGCTGCAGAGGCTCTACTACGACAAATGAGCATATTTAAAACTGATTTACAGGGAGAACTTTGTTTTTATCTTTACAAACCAAGTAGTGACTGATGTAAATACAATGACTAGCTCTAGGAAGTTAAAAAAGCCAAAGTTAACATAGAAGAAACAAACTATCATTGACAGGTGAAAGCATGATGTACACTATCTTTCTATAATAAAGTTTGATTTTCTCGAAAATTTTTCTGTTTTGGAAGTTTAGAAAATCAAAAGAAAAACAGAGATAACTGGTTCTTCAAAGTGAATCGCCAATTGTTGTGGCCAGCAACAACCCCCCTCTTATTTAGTTTTATTACTAATACTAAATAAGTGGGGACCCTTTATCCAAAAAATTAAAAAAAATAAATTAGTACTTGTTACATAGTAATTTGTCACTGTCCCTGTTACCCCTTCTCCCGCACCTTGGAGGACTCATTCTGGGACCTGTGAGAAGTGACATGACCCGGAAACACTTGCATTGTATTCCCCTAGACATGAACTTCATATGCCCTGAAGACACCTTCTGCAAAAACCCATAAAAATAGCCCTTTTCCATTAGCGCAGTTTCACTGTGTATCACTCGCACCAATGGGGGAAATCATCAAAAGAGTGCACGCTAGCTGGCGCTCTGTCTCAGAGTCGCACTCGCGCCAGCAAAGTTGGGTAGTGTTTTAACAAACCAACATCTGAAGGTTCTTCCTAACCCACTCCTGAACTGAATCTATCTTGAGTTGGTTTAGTTTGGCTTCGAATCTCCATAGAAGGGAAGTTGTTTGCCACCTTCTCATGGAAGCTTCTTAAGTGATAAAGCCAATCCCATGAATATTGTGGATGAATCCTAACTCCTTCTTCTCCTATACTATAAAAGCTTGTCCTTTTGTGCCTTTGACAAGCTAGTTCTCCAGTTCCAAATTCTAAGTCCAAAGTCTGAGAATTGCTAAGCTCATGCTACAAAAGAAGCCTCCTTATCCATTCCCATAAGGCTAAATCTAAAGTGAAGGAGATTCTTATCCAAGTAACCAAGGAGAAGAGAGGCTTTGTTCCCCATTCCCAACAAGCTTTGCAAGGCAATGTGCCTGCTGATAACACGCCAGCAAAAAGGAGGATTTGACGTCAAACTATGGTTTATATCCTTCTTTGTTTATCAATAATAGATGACTATCATTATGGTTCCACTCTTATTGTCTTTTGTAATGATGATTGAGTTATATCCTTTTTGACTGATATATAGTTGCATCTATTGGATTTTATGCTTGTATTTGTGTCGTTATTTGCATGTGCAGGTGTCCATTCACAAGGATCGTGGGGATTGTGACCAGCCGGAGCAAAGGAATGGGAGCGACGACTCTTCTACAAGTATTAGCATTGGAATCCAGGTAGGCCCTCATCATCGGTCTTTAATTTGAAATTAGGAACCTGCGTGTTGGCGTTGTTTGATTGTTGCTAGACCCCATTTGGGCTAGTAGGGATTTCCTCTGTTCGCAAAGGGGATTTACCTCCACAACAATTTGGCGACTCCGCTGGGGAGTTAGCTTTTTGTCTTGTTGTTTGTTTTGTCTTGTTGTCTGATTTGTAAACTTTAGACGGAGCCTGAAGTACGACCAGATAGCCTTCAAAACGCTATTGCTCTGCATTAGAAAAGTAGATCAACGCCACTTCATTCCATCTCTGGTTTGTTTTACGAACTGAATGGCTTGGAAATTGCCTTGTTTCTTGGTTGTTTCTTGGTTTATCCTGCTTGGTTAGCCTTCTGGGTTGGGTCCCTGTGTTGCTTCTTGCCCCTTGGTGTACCTGGGTAATGTTGACTTAGCTTTGGCTTGTTTGTTTTTTATTTTTCCATAGCAAACTCGGCTGGTGCTCTTTTATAGCGTTACAGTCGCGCCAGTTGGCACTAGTTGCTCATTGACAACCTGCGCCAATCCCTGAAAGGCGCTAGTTACAGCCTGACAATCGCGCCAAGCCTGGGAAATTTTGAAGTTTGCTTGTCTGTGAGCCCTCTGAGCTTGGTTTTTGTTCCGGGTACCTTTTTTAGACTACTTGAGTGTGTTGGAGTGTGATTTGACTGGCTTTGATCGTTACCCTTTGGGTGTTTGCTTTTTTCCATCGATTTCACATTTCTAGTCCTAGGGCATCTAGTGGCCTTGTGTGTCGATCCTTCCTCAAGTGTTTTGATCTTCTAGTGGTCCAGTCGACTCTTTGATTACTCCCTTGCACTTGTTTGGTGGTTGTAAATCGTTTTATTGCGTTATTTGGGTGACTTGCTTCGTCTTCACTTGAATTCCGCTTCGTCTCACTTTGAGCCTAGATTACACGGCTCGTTGGTCTCTTTGGGATTTTTCTCGTTCTTTGGAGGTTTGATTTGTGATTTAGGGAACTCAATGTACTTGTATTGAATAGCATTTGTTTGTTATCGTTTCTCAAGGTTGTTTAGTGCATTTTTCCATCAACAAAAAGAAAAAATCTCTTTTTCTTTGTATTAGTTAATGAGAATTAGAACTTTTCATTTTGATTAGTGATTAGTGATCTTAAAGAAAAGTTTGTTAATTTCCATTAGCTGCATTAGGGAAGTTCTTTGTTGTTTTGTGATAATTTCATTTGCGTGAAAGCTCTCAAACCCTCTCATAACTAGCATTCATCGAATGAAGTGACATATTTTGGCATATAGTTTGCATTTAGGGAATTTTGAGATATTACATACGGTAAGGCCTAAAAACCGAAACCTAATATAAGATCAACTTTAAAATAAACTGAATCAATCTAACAATGCATTGGAATGTAATGCTCACTTTTTAGAGGTCTAGGCTAGAGACGTGCTCTGGCGTCGTTAAACCTAGTCACCTTTGTTTCCACTCAAGGTTGGGTGATTCCTCCTTTTGTGACTCAATTGTGGTCTAGTACGGACTTGTGCTCCCACGTACCATCGAGTATATGGGGAGACCCAACTAGGTTATCAATCCTTTATCCATAAGGAAGCCGTGTCCCTGCGTCCTACGACCTGTAACGCACCGCACAACATTCGAAGAAGAATGTGACCTGCCGTACGGAAAGTCCTTGTTTTTCATACAATGTGCCAAGGTGTATATGCAGTTTTACAGATTGTCTGGTAAACCTTTTGCCTAGTTCTCCAGAGTAGTCACTTTTTGATCCTTTTCGGACTCCCTAAAAGAAAAGGCTCATCTGAGCATTTGTCACTTCGAGCTCATTAAACATTCGAAGGCGACTAGAGTCATCTTTTTGTCCTTTTCTCGACTCTTTAAAGATGAAAAGGTCAAGTTATGTCCTTGTGTCTTAAAATTTATTCAGCCACGTTCACATTTACCCTGTTAGATTCTGTTTGTTGACCATTTGATTGTGTGTCTTGACTGCTTTTTAGCCCCGTGTGCGATTTTCACTTTTTCATGGCAACTTTTCCATAGTTCACCAACCTGGGAATCCCCTTTGAAGGGAATCCTGGTCATTTTCCTCCTTTTGGGAATGTTGGTGCTCATTACATGGCAACGTTGTCCCTCCCTGGGTTAACTGTTGGGTTGCCTGTTTGGTTTTTCTCAACCTCTATGGTCCCTAATGTTTCAACTATTGGTCAATCAGTTCCTCCACCTGAACCACATCATGTTGATTCCAAGGTGGACCTCTCCCCTTCTTCGCCTGTTTCTATGTCCTCATCTTCTACTTTGCCTGGTGAAAGTCTGGATTCAAGTAGCCAGGTGGCTAAGAAGAAGAAGAAGAAGATGAAGAAGAAGAAGTCTCATAAGTGAGAGGTTAAAAGTGCAGCTACTGCCCCGAGTACAGCTCAGGTCAGAACTCCTTCTGCTCCTCCGCGGAAGGTTAAGTTTCCTTGTAAATTGTGCAAGGGAGACCATCTTCTCTGTGATTTTCCTCACCTTCCTAAGGTCTTAGAAGTATGGTCTCATGATCTGGTGTTCCCCTCATCGTCCTCTGAAGCTCATGGTGATGCTACCCTACCAACTGGCAATGGTAAGAAGCACAGGAAGATCCGATTCCACTGTAGGCTATGTGAAGGCAACCATCTCCTTCACCTTTGTCCACTCATGGATAAATCTTCCGCTGTCTTGGAAAGTCTTACAGCTTCTTCGCCCCAAGTTCCTGTTGGTTATCAGAGGCTCTCTTCATATCCTCTCCCTCTAGACAAAGAGATTGCTTTAGATCTTTCTCTTGTTCATCCTCCTTTTTCCCAACTTGGCTATGCTAAGCCTGTTCGGGACCAACCATTGGTTAGAGAGAGTGTCAACTTGGGTTCACCGCCTGTTGATCACATTGTTTTGGAAGAGCGTCATGCTCATGTTCTTCTCGTCTCATCAGATTCTCCTGAGTCCGAAAACGACTCTCCTATCCCAGCTGATCCCGAGAGTCCTTCTTCGGAGCAGGGGGGAAATCATACGATTCCCCCACCAAGTAGTTCAGTTGTTTCCTTCAACTGGAGTCACCTGACTGCTTTCCACCTTCCATTCCATGTGCCTTTTCAAATTACAGTACATGCCTATGATAAGGCAGTACCTGGCACTGTCTTGGATGAGGATGCATCTGTCAGTCTTATGCCTTCCACTACTTGGCAAGCTTTGGGCTCTCCCCAGCTTGTGTTGGTCGCGCAGAATCTGATGGCATTTGACAGAGGAACCGATCAACCATTAGGGATCCTTTCAAAGTTCCCTATTACTTTGGGAGGAAAAACCGTCTATATAGACGTACTGGTTACCCAAGGTGCTTTAGATTTCAGTCTTCTCCTTGGTCGTGACTATGTTTATGCCATGGGGGCCCTTGTCTCTTCACTTTTCTGTGTGTTTTACTTTCCACACGATGGAAGAATAGTGAATATTGATCAATTATCGTTCTTTAGTCCCCCGGTGCCCCCTACGCAGTTGTCATCCCCTCCTGGTTTTTATCCACCAGTTGTATCTGCCCCACCACAGGTCAACTACGTGGCTACTTATCCCGTGCCTGTATCCAGTGATGCTGCCATCGTGCATAGTGTCCTGGGGGCCTTGGGTCCTAACTTCCAAGATGTTGGCCTTCCACCGGGAGTGACACTCTTGGAAGCAATGACTTCCTCTTCAGTATGATGAAGCTCGTGCAGAGCATAGTTCGCTTTCCTATGTCAAGCTCCTTAAAAAATGAAACTGGGTTTGGTCGAGCATAGTTCTTGATCTTGTGTCAAGCTCGTTAAAAAATGAAACAACGGTTATGAGGATAGTTCTTTTACTGTGTCAACCTCATTAAAAAATGAAACAACTCCCTTTCCCAATCGAGTATTTTGATTAAGATCTCGTTAAATACAAGTCGAGTCTTTCCAAGATCTCGAAAGTGAATCTTCATTCCATCCACTTTCTTGAATGCAACGAAGCTTGGGGGGCATGTACCTCGTTTTGCGTCATTATGCTGGGGGCATGCGCACTTATATCAAGCATAGCTTTTCGTTTCAAGCTTGTGTAAACATGAAACCGAATCCAAGCATATTTCTCCATGGTTCAAGCTTGTGTAAAAATGAACCCATACCCGATGTACATCTCGTGATTGCCATTTTATCCGCTCAATTATGGTAGATGACCCTTGGTTGTTTCATTCCATTGCCACCATCTCTTTCACTGATCATATGCTTTCACTTGCTTGTTTTCCTTTCCTGAGGGACCGCAATTAAGAGTGGTTTTGTTAGCCAGCCTCTTGACCATTACATGTTTTGAGCAGTTCCACCATTGCCGGAACCAGTTGCTACCCTTTATAACACTCGTTCCTCTAGGACGAGTCACCTTTAAGCTCTTTTCTGACTCGTAAAATATGAAAATATTGCCGAGTATTTTTTCCCTTTTTTGACTCGTTAAAGAGAATAAAATGGAGGTCTGCTTTCCGCTCTTTTCTGACCGTTTAAAGATGAAACGATTGCCGAGTTATGCCTCTTGACTCGTTAAACGTAAATAAGAGGTGGTCGTCTTTAAACTCTTTTCCGACCATGTAAAGACGAAAAGATCGTCGGGCCCTTGTCATTTCAGGCTCGTTAACAGTTACGAAACGACGCGATTTTGGTCACTTTTTTACTTTTTCAGGTCGAAATCACTAATTATGAAAAGTACTCCTCAATCGTAATGGTCGAGCGATTCTTTCGAGCATTGTTTTCTACTTTTTCGGGCTCGAGAGACACAAATTTACGAAAAAGGACACTCTTGGAGTTTACTTTTCCACTGTCTTTTCAAACTCTCTAAACATGAAAAGACGTCGAGTTCTTCCTTTGTCAGACTCGTTAAAACTTGATGACATTGGATTCCGTCAAAATGACGCTTTACAAGCATGTGATATCCCCGTCAACCTTGTTCATAAAAATAACTAGGGTACTCGCCAGAAATGGTGAGGAAAATGGAACCAGAATCATTGTCGTGTCGACAGTATGTCACTATTGCACATGGCACTTGTATGCATTTGTGTCTGGGTGGGGACATCTCATCTCATTTTTCACTTGCCTCCATGAGTTTGGGTGATCTTGTTTGACCTCTCATGTGCTCGTTGCCTTGTCACCATGACCTCTAATCATTTGATGTCAAATACTGCCAATTCCACTGTCGTGTCGCCGATATGTTCAAGAGAAGTTGACCTCTGCGAAATAATCAACCTCCCTCTGATACCTCACATAATCTTGATTCACAAACCATATTATCCTTCTCTGTCTCACGTCGATGATGTGGGAAACATTATGGCCTACCTTTGATCAAGGTCACTTCCTGTCGACTTCAGCTCATTATCCAGGAAGTTGACCTAGAGACTCCCTTCAGGTGCCTTGGAGCCTGCATGCCTCAATGGCAAGTTCTCCACGTTCGACGCGAGGTTTTCATCATTGGCCTCCGATTGAATGGTTCTACGGGTGTTCGACACCGTCTCACTGATTCGCACGCCGTAGATTTTACCTATAGTACCTTGAGGACCATTGTCATTATTGGTGGTACCTCTCGCGTCTGTTAACAATTTTCATCATTGACTGGTAATCAGACGATGTTATTGCATGTTCGACTTCGACTCCCATATTCGCATGCTTGGACTTGTACTTTGTTCTGGTCGAGATGGAGCGCAAGACCCTGGATTTTGTCTGTTGAGATCGAGGTTGTGATTTTGTGGATTATTATGATCATTACATGACTCATTCAGTGGATGGTTGCGACCATGCCTGAGTCTGTTTATCGATCCTCACTAGATGGCTACATCATTACCTTGGATCCAGATTTTTATGTACTCTGCTATGGATGGCTGTGCCCATACCACATACATCATGTACTTGAGATATCATTTGTACTTCTTCATGTAGGTTCTCTGGTGGCAGTGTTTTCAGTTGGCCATGTTCTTGTAAAGCATTTCACCCCTCTCTCTCTCAGGCCTCATGCTTTAGGGGGCATCTGCTACACAGTAATTTGTCACCGTCCCTGTTACCCCTTCTCGCGCACCTTGGAGGACTCATTCCGGGACCTGTGAGAAGTGACATGAACTGGAAACACTTGCATTGTATTCCCCTAGACATGAACTTCATATGCCCTGAAGACACCTTCTGCAAAAACCCATAAAAATAGCCCTTTTTCCATTGGCGCGGTTTCACTGTATATCACTCGCGCCAATGGGGGAAATCCTCCAAAGAGGGCGCGCTAGCTGGCGCTCTGTCTCAAAGTCGCACTCGCGCCAGCCAAGTTGGGTAGTGTTTTAACAAACCAACATCCGAAGGTTCTTCCTAACCCACTCCTGAATTGAATCTATCTTGAGTTGGTTTAGTTTGGATTCGAATCTCCATAGAAGGGAAGTTGTTTGCCACCTTCTCATGGAAGCTTCTTAGTGATAAAGCCAATCCCATGAATATTGTGGATGATCTTAACTCCTTCTTCTCTATCTATAAAAGCTTGTCCTTTTGCCTTTGACAAGCTAGTTCTAGTTCCAAATTCTAAGTCCCAAAGTCTGAGAATTGCTAAGCTCATGCTACAAGAAGCCTTCTTCATTCCCATAAGGCTAAATCTAAAGTGAGGAGATTCTTGTCAAAGTAACCAAGGAGAGAGAGGCTTGTTCCCCATTCCCAACAAGCTTTGCAAGGCATGTGCTGCTGACCACCCAGCCAAAGGAGGATTTGACGTCAGAACTATGGTTGTATTCTTCTTTGTTTATCAATAATAGACGACTATCATTATGGTTCCGCTCTTATTGTCTTTATAATGATGATTGAGTTATATCCTTTCTGTCTGATATATAGTTGCATCTATTGGATTTTATGCTTGTATTTGTGTTGTTCTTTGCATGTGCAGGTGTCCGTTCACGAGGATCGTGGGGATTGTGACCAGCCGGAGCAAAGGAACGGGGGCGACGACTCTTCTACAAGTACTAGCGTTGGAATCTAGGTAGGCCCTCATCATCGGTCTTTGATTTGCAATTAGGAACCTGCGTGTTAGCGTTATTTGATTGTTGCTAGACCCCATTTGGGCTAGTAGGGACCGCCTCTGTCCGCAGAGGGGATTTACCTCCACAACACTTATAGTATATCTCATCAATGATTTGATTTTATTCAGCAATTTTCCTCATTCATGAAGTAGACAATGAGCTCATTAAACTCTGTTTTTCTAGCTTATTGGAATTTGTCTTGTTTACATGATTTTTTTGGAAATTATCAATGTTTGATACAGAGCAGGTGTTTCAAAAGTAGAGAAAGATATCATAGCAAGCAAACTCCTCCCAAATTCATCTATCCATGATCATTCCTTTCTTTCACTAAAACCCTCACCAATTCCATCATTTTACAAGGAAACTTCTCCAAGCATGTTGAGAAAATCCAATCATCTCCCAACCTTGGTTTTGAGTTCTGAGTGATCCAAGGAATTTTCTCACTACATTCCACCCACCAACCACCTTCCCTAAGCCTTCCATCACCTTCATCACCCATAGTTTTTCTCTCAATTGTATCTTGTAGAAAGACAGGGAATCCTGTAGGTTTTTAGGACATCCTGTATGTTTTCTTGTAGTGACTTGTTTTGAGGCTGAATTGAGGGAAAACCTCTAGGAAGCCACAAAAGGTCACCTAAGGGTATCCCAAACCTTCCAAACATCCACTAGCATCCCTAAGCCACCTCCCACACCACCAAAAGTGATTAGCTTTCACACTTATTTTTCCATAAAAAGAATAAAAAGAAAAAAACAGATTTATTTCAGTCCTTTACATGCACAATAGCGATGTTTGATGTTTTGAACTTACATGCTTAGGATAGTAGCATTTCATACATGTTAGCCTGGAATTCTTGTAAAGGATAGTTTCTCAGCAGTTAGTTAGGAAATGGTGTGTTCTTAGCATTGGATTTCAGTCCTTTTCCTTATTGCAGTAGACAAGCTTTCTCCTAGAGTAGATTTCTCTTTCTTTCATCAATAATCAAGCTTCTTATGAATCCATAGAAGTCTGGATTGAAAACCCTAGTGGTCTCTCGTGAGCTGAAAAGTGACAAAAGGTAGAACCATCACGTTTACTTGTGTATACAACACTATTACCTCCAAGTTTGTATGAACGCTGGGTTGATAAAGTAAAGCTGGTAGCCCCAGGAGTTGCAACATTCTTGCTACAATATTGGTGCTCATCAATGATAAAGCCATAAGATAAAATAAAATATACATATCAATATAATATGCATATATCCACATCGATCCCCGCAAAACTCTTTTGTAGCAACAAAATTTAGGATCACATAACAAAGGAACCACAACATACCTGATAAAGATATAGTAAAATGTGTCATTGTTTTCAAAAACAACGTTTGTGCATACTTCTTACACTAACAAGAAAAACACACATCACTTAGCACAACATTGTTCACTATCTATTCTAACAACTAGGAAAATGACGACTTAGCAGAGCATGTAGAAAAGCACTTTGGCAAAAACCATTTATAACAAACCCCCTTGAGAACTGATCAAGTATGCGCTTGCAATGTGCATGTAAAAAAATGCATGATGAACACTTGGCCAATGCAAATAAGGACACATTACTTGTTAAAATTATGTAAGAAAATCTTCATAAAACTTATATTAATATGAGAAGTTGTGAATTAAACACTTATTATTGAATATTAAATGAAACATGTGTTTAATTTGTGATTTTCACTGGAGAACAAGTATGTGCAATAGCAAACACAATCTTTCTACCACAAAGTTCCACACTTCCGCATGCATTCTCCCTCCACATAGTTCTCCTTCACAAGTTCCTTCTGCACAATACTATTTTTTGAACGATCCAAGCCACTTAATATTAATCACTTTGCACAATGGATCAATGAACAATTATTGTGTAGAGTGCGAAGAAGTAGAGGAAGTTGTGCAGAGTACAAATGTGTGGAAAAAGATTCCATTGTGCTTCATCCATAATTGTGCACAATTGTATGTTCCTTGATATGTACACCCACTCTCCCACAACATCATAATTGAATTACCCTATTACCATAATTTGTCATATTTCCAATGTAATAGTTTGTTCACTTGCATGGTGATGATGTGCAAAAAAGAAAGTTCCAAGTGTGAAGCCACCTCTGCAGTTCACACAATCAAAGCCAGAGAGACTTCTATTATAAAAAGAAACAATATGGTTATATCAATGCTTGACTTCTGCTACCCAACAACACTAATCATAGTTATTTACAACAATTGAATGCTAAAACCATTTAAAATAAAAGACAAATATGTTGATTTTTGACAGCTTGGGAGATAATCCAATCCATATGGTTTGGGGTTTGGAGGTTAGAGTGCTACAATAGGGTATTGTGGGTTTGGAACCCAAGGTGTGGGATTTGAACCCAAGTTAGTGGGTATGGAACCCCACAGAATTTCGATGATTTGACACATGGAGGTGTTAGAGGACCCTTAGAGGAGAAATGGGCAGTGAAAATCATCAAAATCCAAGCTCTAGAACTTGAGATATTAATTTTTGAATATATTTTGTGGGCTTGTTTATGAAGAAGTCAAGTTGGCCTAATGATAGGTTTTTAAGCTCATTGGGACGATTTGAAGAAGCCCTTGTATTAGATATAAATCCAAGGTGAATTGAGGACCATTTGGGCATCCCATGTGAAACATTTTCATAGAGATACAAGTTCAGAAGCAACAGCGGAGACAAGGAGCTCTAGCGAAGGTGGAGAAGAGATGGTAGTTTCTTTTCCTTGACTATTTGGGAAAACCAAGTGGAGGAGCAGGTAGGCCGTAGTTTCTATAGGATTTATGGATTGATTTGGTGTGACTTAACGGTTGTTTCTCTCTCTATTTGAAGGACAAAGGGCGTTTGTAGCATTTGAAGAGGTTGAAAGTCTATTTTGAGCAAATTTAAGGAGGGACAAGACCTTGTTTAGTGGAGCATCTTGGCTCAAATTGAAGGAGAGGAGAGGTTGTAACAATTAGGAGGAAGTTTGGGAGAATTTGAGTGGGCTGATTTGGATTGTCATCTTTCCATAACCAATTAGCCTAAATTGCAGCAGCGTTACACCAGTCAAAGAGGTATGTGCATGTTGTATTTATGTTGGAATTGTTGTTAGGAGGATAGGGTCCAGTTGGAAAATTATATTGGGCACCTTGTGGACTATTGTAGGGCAGTGTGAAAGGGTCTAAGAGTATCCCTAGAATAGTGGTGTTGGCTTGTTAGGGCCCGACCTAGGTTTGGAGTTAATTAGCCAAACAAATCCCTATACAACTGGCCCTTTCGACAACAGTCCGCGGAGCACGGACTGAGATCTCACCCAAAGTAGTATGGGTGGGTGTTGGAACTAGGTTTCCGCACCCTTGAGATGTCTGAGGGGTTGATTCGGTCCAACTATTGGTTCCTTCATGTAGGTTACTTCGTGCACTTCCCTGGCCTTCTTGTCCTAATATCTTCGCCTTCTCGCAACCTTAACCAGGGGTTGTGGGGCTTCTACGCTGTGGGAGCAGCACTCTGCACTATTCCCCTAAGTCACACCCGAGAGCTTACTTATCTTCTTACAGGAGTTAGTCATCTTCGCCCAAATGGATTCCTTAAGTTATATTTATTTATATAGCACATTCATATGAGTTTGCACAACAAATAAACAATAAACTTTAAGTTCATACCCAATAATACATAAAATAGGAAATGATACACAAAAATATGATAAAAATTTTCTTTATTGATGCTTCCAATGGTTACAGACTCGATCTTCCCTACGCACTCAGCTGCAGGGGTCTGCACACTCAATTGCGGACTACTAGGCCTCTACGCACTTAGCTGCAGAGCCTTCTCCTACTCTACGAGCTAAAGACACAACTTACACTTCGACTCAATCAATTCCTTAGACTCATCATGCTTCTATTATATCAACATCACCCTTTTCTACACTTAGAGCCTCGCTCTATTTATACAATCCCATGATCCACGGACCATGGGTAGATCTTTCAAGCCGACATTACATTAGAAAAACAAGGGTGGAAAACCCTGTGACTCTATTATGACTTCGTGCTCCATGCCCACAAATCGTGGAGTCTTTACAATGGACTTGGTCGAAACTTGGGCTTTAAGTCCCAAAACATGACCCAACAGGCCCCCAACAAAAAAATTATGACTCGCCCTCGAGTCACTCTGTTGGTGTGGAGATCTTTGCGCAGAGTCCCTCCAACTCTAGTCAAATTGCTGCAAGGTCGGCAACACACTGAGTGGTTTCCTGTTGAATCTCCTGTACACATTTTTCTGAGACCATGATGTCAGAACTGCTTCCCTACATCTGTTCTTGTGTCTCCTGCATTTGCGCGAGCTTGCCTTCAATTGTTGCTATAATGATGAAGGCCTCGTCGATCCAAGGCTAAACATGCACCTTCAATACTGCTTCTCTATGTCGTGCTATGTCCACCTGCTCTTTGAGTGCTTTGGCCTGTCACATTCACGCAAGCCTCCGAGTGAGGCCCATTGTCTGCGCAGTCCCTTTGATGCTGTCGTACTACTGCTGGAGCTCATGCGCCTCTGTCTCTAAGCACTGGATGTTAGGGTCCTACTGAAGATTAGTGAGGACCTCGAATGATTCCTCCATCATTTTGGTGCAGTCCCTTACTACACTACTAAGCTCTTCCATCCCCGATGTAATAGCGCTAGCACATTGTTCTCTTACTTCTGGAGGGGTGGATGGTTGCGTCCTCAAACACAGCTCTGTTATCTGAAGGTTTAGCTCCAATTGAACCTTGGTCATTTCTTCTCGCGGCTCATGCACCCCTGCTGCTAGTCTGTGGATGCGTGCCTCTATTGGGATGGCCAGCTCAGGGACCATCTGACAGGCTTCTTCTAGTACTTGTACCATCTACCTATTCTGCGACACCACTTCGTCGTGCTGCAAGCTCAACTGCTCCATGTTGATCTTTTGCTCGCTCATCACTTGCAATGCGTAGCTCTCCCTAGCCCGCAGTTCTGCAGTGATCTCATCCTGCAGAACATAGAGTGTCTCCTGTGGGAGCACAGCCATGTTGATTCTCATGCCTTTCAATGCACTAATTGTAGTCCTGTCAGCCTCATTTGTTATAACTGGTGCCCCTCTGGAAGCACTATGGTGTTGGTCGTCTGAGCGCGTAGCATTTGCTCAGCTATAGCTGTCCCTACTGCGAGGCTGGTCTAAAGGGTACCAGCCTAAGGAGTGCGCACCTGCAACTCCTGAATCTGTGTTCTGAGGCCCCCCAACACAATCTGATTCTCCTCTGTGAAATTCTGGAGTGCCTCTATAGTGACGTTGCGCGCACTGTTTCACCTATGTCGTGCAGATCACCCTCAGTAAGGGTGATTAGGTCAATCGACAGCTTGGATGCTTTCACCTTTTTGCATGGCCCTGTCCGATCGCTTGGGCATTGGTGCTTCAATAGAGTTGACGCTATTTATGGGTCCACGCTGCCATCTTCTTCCTCTGTCTCCATTTCTTTCTACTGCCCATGTGAAGGTGACTGCTGGCCCTCATGCGCCTTCTCCTGTGCTGCTGCTGCTACGGTCTTCATCTGTTCTGCTGCTGTTTGCACAATGTCCCGTGCCTCCTACACTTTTGCTGCCCCAACTTCCTGCCTTCTCTTCTCTGCCAACTACACCATGCACAGTTTGGCCTCCTCTTTCTTCTTCTGCGCAACAAACTTCTCTACCACCACGATGTCTGGGGCATGCCACTCTGGAGGCCATGTCTCCAGTACATCGAAAATTACATCATTTGTGGCTATGAAGGGTAGCTCACTCCATTTCTTGGTCGAGTCCTTTCACATACTAATATATTTGTTTTGGAAGTCTGCTTTAAATTCCACAAAACTTTGCAAGCTGTTGTAGACAGTGGGTGATAAGCACGACTTGCGGTTAATCCCCATTCCGATGTTTATCTCCATGAACATCCAGAATATCTTGTTGTCATGGATTCAGTTCACGTCTTTCATGGCCCACAGCGAAGCGTACTTCGCAGCCTCCTACAGATCCCTGTCAATTATGGGGAACTGACTGTCCTCTGGTAGTTCTCCTACCACCAACACTATGGACAGCATAAGCCATGCATAGTGGAGCATTTTTCCTTGTTCCTGGGCTGTGCAACAATTTTCCAGGAACTCTTTGCACAGGAACTCTTTGCATAAGAACTCAGACCAATTAAACTGGACCCCCTCTGTGCACTACTCAGCAAGTGCCACCACTGGCGCAGGTACCTCGTCCACGCGACACTTGGGCATAACTTTACTCACTAGTATCTGAGTCGCCACTTTCACTGCTTCATTATTGATTCTGGATATGGTGTAGCCCCTTTTCGTCTTCTCCAGCTTGTATTTCTTCTTCATGGCCTCCGCGATGGCCAAGTCACTTCTCTTCCCCTCTGAGATATCTATGGGGTCCTCTCGTTTGCATGGGCGCCGAGTAATGCGGTGGATTAAGTAGTCTGTGATGGGGGTGGGCTTCTCCAGCCACAGACACCCACCATGCACTAAGCAAAGCAGCTGCCTGATGACGAATATCATTATTGGGGCGCGATGGAAATGTGACACCTAGAGTAGGTTTAATAATGCTACCTTTTCTACTCTGTGTAACCACTTTCACGGTTCCAATCCGATAACCCCTTCCGGAGTGTTCTTCTTACGCTTCTTGAGCTGCGTGGTCTCTAGATGAGGGAACTTCTCATGGTCAGCGAGATCCCAGCCTTCAAATTTCAAGCTCGGCACCCGTCCCAGGTGCGTGCCCTCAAAGACAATGTTGTCCTGGAGGAGCGGAGTCTGGAGAGAGCTCTTGCTCTCGTCGAGGTCCTTGGGAACTTTTGCCTTCCCCTTCCACAGAGGGATATATGCGGGCAACTTAGTTGGAGGGTGCGCAGGCTCGGTTTCTTCATCCATGCCCTTGTCCTCGTCTTCTTCAATCATGAGGTCCTCGAGGTCCTCTTCCTCCTCGTCAGTTTCCAAGTTAACTTCTTTTCCCTTCTCCTCCATCATTAATATGGTGCAAAGCGGAGTTGGCATGGCGAGTTTTCGCTATACCAACAAGGGGAACTAACTTGATCGCAGGCCCAATTAGATCTGCTTTCGTTTGGAGTGGCTAGTTCCAACGGGTTTTAAAGGATCCCGTGAACTATTATAGGTGTTGAAAGATGGCTCCCAGGAGGAAGAATTCAATTAAATAAAAAAAAGGAAACAGCTAACCTATATGTATCAAATCCTATCTACACTACTTCTCACTACTTAAGCTAGTCCTAACTATCCTAATTTATCCTGCAGGAGAATAACAAAAAGAAGTTAAAAATCATATATAAATTCCAAATCCAAATGAATCAATTATTGGTTCACATAAGAACAAGGTTTTATTAAATCTTAATTGCAATCCAATTACTTATACTGGAATACACATTCCTTTCCATACAAATAACACTTGCAACTGATGTTTAACAAAGTTTTGAATCAACAACCTTTCATGAGTTAACCATGCTATTGAATTATATTCGAATAACCATGAATAACCATGAACTGTAAGTTATCAATATGCACAAAGAAAAACACATTTGTATTTATGCCAACAACAACACTCTGATTCTAAACATATGAGAGAAGAGGAAAATAAATCTAAAATAACAGGCTCCTTCTTGAACCAAACAATCTTCTTTATTCATAATAAATCAAAGTTGTTCTCTCCAAACAAAAAGCCCTCCTCTCATCTCCGGAGTTAATATTTATGCCTCAGGCCATGACCCTCTGTCTTCCCTTAACTTTTCAATTCCCCCTTTTCTTTTCAATATACAAATAAGAATATGCAAACGTAGCACAGTCGGTGTAACCGCTGAAACGTAAAGGGTATATCTGCTAGAGTGCTTCGTTTCCTAGGGAAATTAATCGATGTTGATTGAAATAGAATGACTGCGTGTCATCTCTTTGCACCTGTATAGAGTGGACATTATCCTCTATTATTTCCTGAAGGAAACTGAAAACACTACACTCATCATCTCACATTTGGCATGATTGAAGGTGTGTTTGGAGGTAATGACATCTTGATGGATCAGTGCTATTATGAGTGCTTCTACTGATCGCAGAGAGTGCCTCCATTATGCACTATGGTGGTCTGTATTCCCTTCTTGTAGAGTTTTCCTTTGCAATATCTACACTGGTGGTGTAGAGGTGTCATCTTGATATAACTCACATTTATCCGTTATCGAGTCCACTTTATTTTGCCTCCAGAAATAATTCATATAAGCTATGATTGTGAGAAATATGGCAAACATGCTTACAAACAAACCTAGCATTCAGTCACAGTTTCTATTTAATCTACAATGGAGAGCAACTATAATTATTAATACACCGAATCTACTGTGACATGTATTTCCTTTGGCCATCATATTCATTTTTATTCAAGAATCGCTCGACAGTGCTTTAATAAGCAAACCATTCATTTTATGGGATTTTCTTTTTAAATACCGGACCACAACACTATCGAAAACACGTGAATACATGGGAAAAACCCGCATCTGACCGTAAAGCTGAACTTGAAATACTATATACCCGGATTCATAGTTATCAGTGGGTCCGCTTAATTGCATCACGCCTTATGTTTAAATGATGAACTCTGCCGATTGTGATAAACGGTTGGGGAGGCGGACCCAAAATAAATATGTGTCGCGGTTAATAATCCTTTTGGGTCTGCCGTATAAGAATTTCCTTTGAAAACCTGGACTGGAACGCTTTATCGAAAATACAGGGAAAACACGGGAAAACCCGTTGTTGGACCAAAGGCCAGACTTGAAAAATTATGCACACGGACGTATAATTATCACCGGGTCCACCATATTGCCCCTTTTCATATCGCATTGGCTTCACTTTCGACGATTGCTGATTGAGATTAGCAATAGGGTAAAGCCAAAATATATATGTGTTGTGGTTCATAATCCCTTCGGATCCGCAACATAATATTTTCCTTTGAAAACCTCGACCACAACGTATTATCGCAATACAAGGGAATACACGGGAAACCCATGGCCGACCATAAGGTCGGACTTGAAAAATTATGCGCTGCGGTTAATATCGTCGGCGGGTCCGCCGTATCGCATCGCAATGTTTCAATGGAAGGTGAATAGACCTTGGGTTTCATTGAAGCTTGATTGTGATATGCGATGGGCTCCGAACCCAAAATATATATACTGCAGTTAATGATCCCGACAGGTTCGATAGATCACATTACACCTTATATACAAGCCTTGGACCCCGCCAATTGTGATATGCAATGGGCCCTAGACCTGAAATATATATATTATGGTTAATAATGCCATCGGGTCTAGTGCCTCATGGTACGCGTTGTGGTCAATGTTAATTGGGATAAGAAAAAAGGGTAAGTTATTCATGTTTTACGAAGCATTTCTATTATAAAGGGTTATAATGGGAATCAAGATGCGATACAAGGTTTTGTGGGTTGAATCCCAATACAACCATAATAGAGAGTGGGGGTTGGTTATATACGTGGGCTTAGAGCACCATGAAGGTTTATGGGGATTGAAAAGTCCCGATGAAGGAAATGAATGAAGGGCTAGATTGGGTCATGAATGAACCATGCAGCATAGATTTATTCAAGGGGGGTCTTGACCATTAAGAATTGAAGATTTGAATTGGCATAGAGTTAAAATCCTTGAGATCAAAACAGATCATTCGGAGAAGTGAAAGATCAAACTTCTAGGGGACCCATTCAAATTTGCTACCAGAGCATGTTTTAATAGGGTGGTGGTTGTGGCCACAACAAATGGCAAACCGTTGGGCGAACTAGTTATCTCTGTTTCCAAATAAACCTTGGATCAATAGAACATCAGGTGTTAAGATAAACTTGAAATGAAAACTATATAGATGGACAGGCACGGGTTCCACTTCAACATTAATTACTTTAGGTGGGATAAAGACAAATAGCTTCTACTTACTGATAGGGTTTTGACAGGCATTCTCCAATGGTAGTATTATGGGATTTATCAACCCTCCTTTACCTATTTTCTACTTTCAAAAATCCTTTCGGGGCCATCACTGTTCTATCAATACCTATTTAGGTGTGTACCTCAGCTCTTCATCACTCATCAAACTTGATGTAGATATGTTTATCTGCACTTTATATAAGAATTTCAGTGCTATATTTTCATATGATTGAATGGGGCGCAGTCATGGATCATGCCATATTTTTAAATCGCTTAAGCATGGTTGGGCTTGCTGTGTCAACCGGTACTCTGAGCCCAGCAACAGTGCCTACTCCAACCGGCTTCCCAAACAACATGTCCTTCCAGATTGGCACAAGGACTTGACATTTCATTTTCTTTTAAATAAGTCCTTCCAGTTTCAGGCACAAGGACTAGAGCATAATTGGATTTGCCACAGGGTGTGTTATAGTGATCTTAGCCCATGAAAGGAGGTTTACTTGTAGATGACAGATATTGGAGAACTTAGTGTGGTGTGGTGGATGGGACCAATGGAGAATAACTACAAACCTTACAAGCAAGTATATACTAGGTTTGAGAGGGATTTTAAAAATGCAGCATTTCGCCATGCCAGTCCAGCTGTGGTTACACATTTTTTCGTTTTATAAAGATGCCCCTACATGCTCTAGGTATCCAGGTTATCAACAGATCTTACCTAGTTACCAACAAATGTTAATGAGTGGCTTCAGTTTGAATTCCACCGCAGATTTTCTAGTTCTCATGGGCTCATTGAAAATTTGTTTGATTTGCAAGGTAACGATGGATTTAGGATTAGTAGACTCATCAGCAGGTTAATGAGGGAGGCAAAAGCTGAAGGTGGTGAATGAGGGAAACTTGAAGAGAGTTATAAAGGTGAAAACGAGACTGGAGGACTGAAATCAGTTGGCTGAAAAGGACTGAAATTCAAAACAGAAGGAAAATAAAAGAACTAGAAATCTTTGTTTTTGGGGTTGCTTAAGGGTCCCTTCCTCAAGTCATGGTCCCAAAGGAAGGAAGTGAGGCTGAGACATCTGCTAAAAACCTTGTGGTGATCCTTTTTCTCATTGCTAACCCGCTACTTGAAATAAGGCACAAATGAAAGAAAACTATCACACAACCAATCTAATCTACACTACTTGTAATGGAAATGCATCTAATAAGAAAATTAACAATGAAGTGATGAATCTACACTAAAAATACATGTAAAATATAGAGGAGCCTTGGCTGCTAGGGTTGTACCCTAACCGAAGAGCTTCAACCCTTTGAGTTAACTCAGTGCTGGTTGAAAACAAAACTCATTCTTATTACCTAAACAACAAATTACATCAATAGAGTTGTCATAAGTTTGCAGCTCGAAAATAGATTAGATTTCTACAATAAAAAAATCTGAATCCTACAGAGGTCCTAGGCCTCTCTACTTATACATTTGAAGTCCCCAATGAATTCCTTAAAATTAGGGAGGCTCGGCTCCCAAACTCAAGATAAACTGGTGCTTTGTCTCTCACTTGCTCGGCTGCCTTGTAGTCCTCATGATTTGGTTGTTTGCACTCCAAGCTGATGTGATGAATGGAGGAATATTCGAATGGAGAAGCAGTAAATGAGGAGGATTTACCTCCTAAAATCCCTCTCCCTTTACCCATTCGAGTTTTGACCTTAGTCTTTGCCAAAATTCCTTGATTTTCTCCTTTAATCGTGCATTCAATGCATATTAGACCACAAAGCATAATATCCAACCCTAACTCACCTCATAAACAAAATATGATATAAAACATGTAATAGATTATGAGAAAAGTTGGTTTGACTAAGCTAGGAGGTGAAGTAAGGCCCATATAATTACCCAATGATGAGGCTCATCAGATGGCTTCATCGACCCACTGATCAAATTGATAGCCCAGTAAGCAAGAAACTATGAAAATTATTTTCTTTGTCATTTCAGGGAACATGGAGGATGGATAAGGGGGATTTTTCCTAGGAAATTGAGAATCCTTACAGAGAAATGTTTCAACGATATTTTCTCTATGTGGGGAAGTGTGGTTATTATAGAGTTCAATGAGGGAATCTACTGAAAAATATTTCAGAGGGGTAGATTTTTTAATTTGGAGCATTTGGGAAATGGAACCAAAGGTAATTGTGAAAAGGATATCATTGTTCTGGCCCATGATTGCCCTCTGACTGGGAATGTACTGGAAGTGGCACCATGAAACAAATTAAGGGAAATGGTAGGTCTGAGGAAAAATGAATTGGGGTAGGAAGGAGTCCCATAAACCCCATTCATCACTAGGATCCGTGAATTTCTATTTTAACCAGTTGAGGAGTTCATAGAAGTCAAACTCACAACTGGTTTCAAGTCTTTTATATTATTGGTCTACCAGTGGTTGATGGTCCAAATCAATTACAGGGGGTAGAAGGGAGTTTTCATATATAGGCTTAGATTTTCCTTTAGGAGCCATGCTAGAAAGGAAATAACTAGGAAATTAGAATTACACGAGAATCGGCTGGATGAAGACTAGTGGTTGGGTCACTGGTTATAGTGGGAGTTTGATTGTTGACTGGTTGCTGTAATAGTTTTGGTTTGCTGACTGGGCGTCGTAATAGTCCTTGTTGCTCAGTGTCTTGGGAAAGCATAGGAAAAAGGCCAAAAGAATGGGATTTAGCTTAATTTATCAACAAACTTGATTACCATTGTGATTAGGTTGTTTAACAGAGCGGGTTTGTTATTCTGGGAAAATGTATGGTTGGAATGGTTACATGACGAGCATAGGATGATGCTCTGTGGTGGGGGTGAATTGATGTGAAGTAGGAAGGTATGTGACCGTGATGGGAGAGGAATGGATGGGGAGTTCCATGTGGCGAAATTGTATTGGAGTGGGGATGGGAGGTGCCATTTGGCAGAAGAGGAGTGGAGCGGGAAGGGATGATTCAATGGTCATTAAGTAGGAAGGAATAGGGAAAGTTGTTTTCGAAGAGGGGTGGATGTAAGCATTTTTAGGCAGGGGAAGGGGTCCAAAATGGGCATGGGGATGACATTTTGCAAAAGTGGTAGGCGAGGAAACTGCTTTTCAGACCCCCCTCCCCGCTTGGTAATATTGAAGGTGGATGGGGGTGGGGGGGGGTGGTGAGGGTCTAAATGGCTTAGGTGACAGCGTTGCAAAATTGGTAATAGGCAGGGAAACTGATTTTCGGACCCCCCCACCTTGGTATATTGTCAGATGGGCAGGGGGGTCCAAATCCATCACCTATTGTTGATCTAGGTGGGTGAGATTGTGGCCCTTCATTGCTGTGCAAAGTTTATTACAAAATGACAAGACTGTTGTGTCACCAAAATTTTATTTAAACTATTTAAAATCGCGATTATATAGTGTGATTTGACTAATTAAAAATAACTTTATTAAACACTACTTTTTACCACAATTACACTGTTGGTCAAATATTTAAACTTAACTAAACTTACTTTACTCAACATGTCTAATCACACTTAAATGGTGTGATTAAACAATTAATCCTACTTATTTAACTCTAATGTGGCATTTAGACTAGCTACACATTATTTTAACTTTCTAAATGTATTCCTCATGCATATATTAATATAATATATATTATAAATAATATATATAATATATTAATATATATATATATATATATATGAAGTGGCATTTGAATTTACTCACTTATTGCGGGTATTTTTATTCTTTTACATTTTTTATTTCTTTTATTTTTTCACACACACACACACACACACACACACACATATATATATTTTGTATCCCCTTTAAATAATTTGCAGAATGAAGCATTATTTACAATATCTCATGTAAACATCAATAGATAATCATCAATTTATCCTATAAATTATAGGACCCTAACACTCCTCACCACATCATTGTTATACACCACTCAGAGATTTCAACAACGATTGTAGCAACACGCTCAATTTGTTTTCTAGTGTAGCATGAGGGCATGCTAATTCTCCAGTCTCGAGGAGAAGGCATTGTTATGCATGATGGTTGTTTTCTCCTTTCTTTCTCATCTAAGGCATAGAATTTCTTTTTATACAGTTCATAAATTGATTCATGAATATCTTTAAAACTATGAACTGAATTATTTTGATATTCAGACGATAAGAAGGTATCATTAAAGATGGCTATAATTTTTAGAGTGGATAAGAATTAATGCAGTAGACATATGCTTGCAAATATTCAACAAAATATGGTTTTTTTGAAAAAATGGTTTATGAAGCTTGTTGTTAATTGTATAATAGTTTGTTGCAACTTCATATACATATGGTTACAATTCAATGTGAAAATTATTAAAACTTCATTAGCATTACAAGAATTAAATAACCATTATTTTAAAGAGGATTTTGGGGAATAATTCTTATGTTCCATTAATATCATGAGTTGGGGCGACTGTTTTGGTTATTGTATTACAACTTGGTTAATACAGAGGAATAAGGTTGAATGAGGACATACATGATGTTTAGTCTGGGGGAGATGTTGGGCCACTAATTCGTCATTTTAACTATACTTTCTTAACATATATTTCATCCATTTATATCATTCTTTTATCATTCCATTTATAAGAATTTATCACATAATTTATTTTCATAATTATTTTTTCTCTTGGGGATAAGTAATGTTTATTTTCCTTTATTTTTAATATATTGAAGACTATTATGCATAATTTTTCCAATGATGGTTTATGAATGGTTTTTTTATCAAATCACTCAAGATTTTAGCCTCCAAGATCTCTTCTAGATTGCAAATTTGAGCTCCCACTCATAGTCAAATATTCGAACTCAGAAATTCGTTAGGCTAAGAAGAAATGGTTGTGTGTTAGATTTTACGAGCAAATTAGGACTAATATGGAAATTCCACGACATGGGTTTTGTGAAAAAAGAAACCAAGTTAGTTTTCATATCATCAATTTTCCAAAAAAAATCTAGATTGAGAGAGACACAAGGTTCTCCGAACGGAATTTTCTCATATTTGTTGTTGAGGTCATTTTTTAATAATTCTCCTAATTTCAATACCATATTTGACTTGTTCTAGCTGAATTTTGTTGGATATATCTTCCATATCGCATCTTTCTTATTGACCTTTTGTAATCAATCTAAAATTGTAATGGGAAATTATTTTATAATCATTTCAGTTGTAATTTCCCTTTGTTCTCTGCGTATTTAAATTAAACAAAGATCAAAGAGAGATGATCAACAATTTTCAAATTTGAGGCAAAGCTAAGAACTTCATTCTGGTGTAATTATTTCTCTGAGATATTTTAATAAAGGAATTTATCCATTAAGTTCTACGTTTGTTATTCGTTATCTGATATCAATTATTTTTCAAGGTAGAACTAACTCTTGGGTAGTTGGGCCCATTACCTTGGACGAGGTGTTTCCTTTAACATGTAAAATAGTTTCGCTGTGTGGTTTTTATTTCAAATTGATTATTATTTCTTTGAATTTCAACTGTTGTTGCTTAAAGTAAATTTCCTTTTTTCAAGTAATTTGTTGTTTGTTGCATTTTCCAGATTTATTGTTTCTTGTAATTTCTAGATCTCTGTTAATTTACTACTCTAAATGTTAGGTCCATATAATACTAGTGATTCCCCCATTACTATTTTCATTGTATCCCTTATTGTTATTGTTGTGCCCCTATTTTCCCCATTTTGTTATTATTGTGCCCCATAGAATCCCACTATTGTTATTTTTGTGCCTTTATATTATTATTGCTAGGTCGGCTTGGTTATATTGTGACCCCTTAGACTCCTATATATAGAAAGGAGGTTTCATCATTTGAATCATCCAAGAATTGTTCATTTGTGTAATGTAAAGGAGGTTGGCCCCTCGAAGAGGCTGAATTCTAAGGCTTTGATCTATCTTTTTGTGAGCTGGTTTCATAACATTTGGTATCAGAGCTTTGGATTCTAAGGTTTTGCTACTCCAAACAGGCCATCGTGGAATGTTCACTATAACTTTTTTCTGCGATGTTTTAGAAGTGAAAAAAAAACCCATTTGAGAGGAAATCTTGTTGAACCTCGGCTCTGAATTTCATATCTTGTCTCGCTATATTTTTAGAGATATGATCTGTGGAAGTTAGGGTTTTTGCAAGCTCCAAAATTTCATCTAAAACAGGTCATCATGGAATTTTCACTATAACTCTTTCGCGACAAAGTTTCAGAAGCTAAAAGAAAAACCCATTTGAGAAGAAATTGGTCTAAACCATGGCTCTGAATTTTAGATCTTGTCTCGCTATAGTTTCGGAGATATAATCCGAGGAAGCTGGGGTTTTTGTAGACCCCTGAATTAAATTCCAAACAGGTCACCTTGGGAAAATCGTCATAACTTTCTCTCTGAGTATCAGATTGAATTTTCGTAAGAAGTTACAGAAATAGGATGGACTGTAGATTATTTGGGTACCATTTGCAGAACCTAAGGTTGAAACAGTGACCCACAACACGTCGTACAAGTTTTCTCTCCTAAACAAGTCTATACTCAGGCCATCATGGGAGATTTGGCATAACTCTTCATTAGAGAATCCAATCTTGATCAGAATTGCGGAGTTAGAAATATTACTCAGAGGGTTACCGCAAGAAGAAATTTCAAACCTTGGAGATCCAAAATTATAGAAATACATCATATTTAATATCAAGCTCCTACAAAGTGAAAAAAAAAGGTGTGTAGTTTTTTATTTTTTCTTATTTTTGCATAAGCTTGGTTTGAAAAATTAGTTTGAAGGAATTCTAAGGGCATAGTGAAGAATTATTATCGGTAATTGATGCCCCGAAGAAATAAAATGGAAATACCTAGTAAGTAACTTGAAAGCTCTAGCATGACTCACGAAGAAGAGGAAGAAATGAAACATGATATATCAAAATTACGAGACCAAGTGCAACAAATGTCACTCACACAAGAAGTAACAGAATCTAAGATGGATGGT
>APFE031511147.1:53938-93563 GCA_000404065.3 Pinus taeda
CTCAGGTGCATCCTTTCACTTCACTCCCCATAGAGAGTGGTTCTGCGAGTATGAGAAATACAATGGTGGTGATGTCTTCTTAGGAGATGATAAGAAGGCTAGAATCATTGGTCATGGAAAAGTAAAGTTGAAGTTCCAAGGTGGAAGGGTTAGAACCCTTCCGGGTGTTCTGCATAGTCCTGCGTTGGCCAGAAATCTGATTTTTGTAAGCAAGTTGGATGATGCAGGTGTAAAGAAAGTGTTCAAGAAGGATACCTGCAAGATGGTTTGAGGAGCACTGGTATTGATGCGGGGAGTTCGGATGGGAACTCTGTACAAGCTGCAAGGTAGCACTGTTGTTGACGGGTGCAATAGTTCTATGGTTCCTAAAAACGGAGCAGAAAATCTAGTGGTCTCTGGAGAGAAGACCATGTTGTGGCATCAAAGGCTTGGACATATTGGAGAGAAGGGCCTTTGAATACTTCATGGTAAAGGTATGGTAGAAGGTATGAGTAATAGCTCTCTGGATTTTGATTTCTGTGAAAATGTGTATATGGGAAGTAGAATCGGGTGAGTTTCCCCTCTGGTGGTAAGAGGGCGAAACATATATTAGAGCTTGTTCACAGTGATGTGTTGGACCTGTGAAGGTTCCATCACTGGGTAAGTCTGTGTACTATGTATCATTTATAGATGACTTCTCAAGGAATACATGGATATATTTCCTTAAGAAGAAATCTGAAGTCTTTGACATGTTTAAAGAATTTAAGGCTATGGTGGAAAATTAGACAGAGAAGAAGATAAAGGTGCTGAGGACAGATAATGGTGGAGAATTCTGCAACAAGGAATTTGAAGAATTCTGTAAGAAGTGTGGTATAGCATGGGAGAAGACTACTCCATATACACCTCAGTAAAATGGAGTTTCAGAAAGAATGAACAAAACGTTGATGGAAAGGGCAAGAAGCATGCTCAGTGGTGCCGGTTAGGACAGGGATTCTGGGCAGAGGCGGTGGAACTGCATGTTACTTGGTCAACAGGTCACCTTCATCAGCGTTGGAGGATAAGACTCCACAAGAAGTATGGACTGGTAAGAAACCCTCTCTTTCAGATCTGAGGGTATTTGGATGTGATGCATATGTACATGTTCCAAAGGAGAAATGAACCAAGTTGGATAGTAAATCTGAAAAGTGCATCTTTATTGGGTATAAGGATGGTTTAAAGGGTTATAAGCTTTGGAACCCAGTAACAAGGAAGGTTGTGTACAGTCAGATGTGGTGTTCAGAGAGGTGAAAGATGTTATGAAACATGAAGTCCAACCAAAGGAACCTGTGAAGATAGCGTTTGAACTAAAGGAGGAAGAATCAGAATCTATAGCAAAGAGGAATCAGAAGATGAAGAGCCACAAACTCCGGCTGTGAGAAGATCAGCTCGAGAAAGAAGGCAGCCAGAAAGGTATAGTCCATCTGCTTTCTGTTCAAACTTTGCTTTGTCTGTTACTGATGATGATTCCAGAACTGTGAAGGAAGCAGTGGATTCAGAGGATGGAAAACTCTGGAAAGAGGCCATGGTTGATGAAATGGCATCTTTGCACAAAAATGAGGCTTGGGATCTGGTGGAGTTGCCGGCTGGAAGGAAACCCATTGGCAACAAATGGGTGTTCAAGAAGAAGACAAATGCAGAAGGGAAGGTGGAGAAATACAAAGCTCGGTTGGTAGCAAAAGGTTATTCCCAGGTGCCGGGAATTGATTTTGGTGATATTTTTTCTCCTGTTGCCAAGGTAACTTCTATTAGATTACTTTTATCTGTTGCTGCTGCTTTTGATTTTGAGGTAGAACAGATGGATGTGAAGACAACATTTCTTCACGGGGATTTGGAAGAGGAAATCTACATGAAGCAACCTGAAGGCTTTGCGGTGAAGGGTAAGAGAGAATTGGTATGTAAGTTGAAGAAGTCTTTGTATGGGTTAAAACAGTCACCAATGATGTGGTATCAGAAATTTGATACATTTATATGGGGACTTGGCTTCCCCAGAAGCAAAGCAGATCATTTTTTGTATTTTAAATTAATTGGTGACTGTGTTATTTATCTGGTCTTGTATGTGGATGATATGTTGCTGGTTGGAAATGACAAAGAAATTATCCAGGATTTGAAGACCCAATTGTCCTCCAAATTTGACATGAAAGATCTGGTGCTGCAAACTATATTTTGGGCATGGAAATTAAAAGAGATCGGACGAAGAGGAAGCTCTGGTTAAACCAGAGGAAGTATGTCGAGACAATATTGCAGAGGTTTAATATGCAGGATAGTAAACCGGTGAAGGTTCCTATTCCTATAGGTGTGAGGTTATCTGCTGAACAGTGTCCCAAGACACAAGAAGAGGAAGAGGACATGTCTCGTGTTCCATATGCAAGTGCAGTCGGTAGCTTGATATATGCCATGGTCTGTACTAGACCAGACATTGCACATGTAGTGGGAGTATTGAGCAGGTTTATGTCAAAACCAGGGAAGGAGCATTGGACAGCAGTGAAGCGGGTTTTTTGGTATTTGCGTGGCACTAGTGATTATGGTTTGTGCTACCAAGGAAGAGCTGGATTGGACAGAGTGTTGGATATCCGTGGCTTTGTTGATGTAGACTGGGCTAGAGATCTGGATTAGAGAAGATCTACAAGTGGGTATGTGTTTAACCTATTTGGAGGTGCAGTCAGTGGATGAGTAAGAAACAATCTGTAGTGGCACTATCAACTACAGAGGCAGAATACATGGCAGCCACTCATGCAAGCAAGGAAGCAGTTTGGTTGCAGAGATTGTGTTCAAGTATGGGGTTAGTACAGGGAGCTATAAGGATAGACTGTGACAGCCAAAGTGCAATTTTCTTGGCAAAGAACCCTGCTTATCATTCAAAGACAAAGCACATTGATGTTCAGTATCACTTTGTGAGGGATATGATAGAAGACAAAAAGGTGTTGCTGGTAAAGGTGGACACTTTGAAGAATACTACTGATACATTGAAAAAATATGTGAGCTCTGAGAAGTTCTCTTGGTGTAGAGAAACAATGGGCGTTTCAGGGCTGGAAAAATGACTAAGCTCTCCTGTGGCGCCCTGTGGAATGAAAACAACAAGTGGGAGATTGTTGGGTTGTGTTATATTCTTTCCACATAGTTAACAGGGGGTATGAGGGGTACCCGTAACCCCACTTTATGGGGTCCGGGGCAGCGCCCCAGAAAATTTTGGTTTTGGACCCTATGTTAGGTTGGGCGGACCCACCTATGGTTTTGTGCATGATTTTTGCACATGTTTTTTGGACATGATGGTTTTTGGTCCATGGTATTGGATCAATGGTTTTTTGGTCCATGGTATTGGACGTGATGGTTTTTCGGTCCATGGTATTGGATGCTTTGGCATGTATAAATATGTATTGTAACATTTAAAGGAACATAATGAAAAATCAAGCTGGTAGTCTCGGTTTTGAGATCCAGTGGGAAATCTCTGTGTATATGTGTTTTATGTGTTATGCTCTCGCATTTTTATTTTTCCTGTGATTTAGAATTCGTATGCAGGTAATTTATGTACGAGGTTAAAACCTACAATAAATTGATTGACAAAGTGCCATCAAATTCCATCGAATAATATTATATCATTAAAAAAATAACATGTGACAAAAATAAGTACAACCAATCATAAGTGATTAGATACTACTAGTCTAGATCCTTCTTAATTCCAGATCTACCAAGCACCCAAAGGGATCAAAACTTTTTTCACTTTAAAAGAGGTTTGCATTTCAAGATATTTGATCCCTCTCTAGATCTAGAGTTAACAATGGATCTAATCTAGTTTAATTATTAGTCATAATTATACATAATTATATATATAAATATAATTATTAATTTTATGGTTTTTTATTTTATTTTTACTGAGTCAAAATGCTAAAGAGTACAACATATCTACCATACTGGGATCAAACATTTACATAGGAGTTAAGTTTACTTATGAACCTCAAATATAAGGAAAATTTATACTAACAAGTTGATCCAGTGAGAGGAAATATTGGATAAAATATAATATTATAATATTATATGTTACTCAATATTTATTTCCAAGTTACCTAATAAAAAGTAACCAGGGGTGGGGGGAATATTATTAAAATGTAATATTATTACATTTTATCTAATATTCCCTGTCACCCCCAAGTCTAAATATTACATTTTACTCATTATTTCCCCTCACCCCTAGTAATTTTATAGTGGAGTCTTTTTATTTTTAAACTTCAAATATAAAGAAAAACTACAATTTGGAGTGGACCAGTTGAGGGGAAATATTGGGTAAAATGTAATATTATAGTATTACATTTTACCTAGTATAACCTAGTAAATAGTGAATGGAGGTAGGCACAAATATTAGATAAAATGTCCTCTCATGTCCTATTAAACATTTTCACTTAGTCAAATTACATAAAAACTATCCTAGATCCATATAAACCCCGAATCTATCAAGTGTCGAGAGGCATAAAATCTCTTGAGATGCAAACCTCTTTTAAAGTGAAAAGAGATTTGATCCCTCTCAATGCTTGATATATATGGGGTTAAGATGGATCTAGGCTAGTTTTTATATACACATATTGATTCTACTCTCTCCATCCCTATCTCCTTCTCTTTATCAAATCATCTCTCTCTTCCTTGCTCTCTCTCCTTTCTCCCCTTATCTATCTCTCCACCTCATCACTCTCTCTCTACCCTCCAACTCTGTCACTATCTTTGTAACATTTTAGTCATAAACTTAAAAAAAATTACACCATCGAATTTATATATGTGTGTGTGTGTGTGTGTGTGTGTGTGTGTAACTAAGGTCTATCACATCCAACATTATTTAATCTTACTTTGCGACATTTCTCATGATACAAGTTTAATTGGTGATTACTCCTTGAACTAAAGGCTAGACCCTTAGCTTAAATTTAAATTCCACTACAAACCCTTAACCCAACCTTTCAATATGTTTGACTGCTTGCTGAAAACCTTCTCGAATAACTACAACCTGCAACTATCAGTCAATGGTTAAGGACAAGTGGAAATATCTCCACCGTCGACAACAAGGTTTCCGATTCGACTTTCACCAATCAATTGGATATGGTTAGGGTAACTGAACCCTACTCCATCTACTACTCTGGTCGTTCATTCGTACCAGTGTCATATTGGGTGTGTGTTATATTCTTTTTAAGACTACCCCATGTGTGTGGGGGGGAGGTAGACTCCCTTTGTACGTTGCACCGAACACAACAGGGGATCACAAGGAGGCGACATCCCCCCAGTCAGGGGGTTTATTGGGGGGCGGTAACCCCCTGCACAAAATCAGGGGTAGCGCCCTGTGAAATATTTTTTTGGACCCTATATTAGGTGGGCAGACCTACCTATGGTTTTGTGCATGGATTTCGAACATTTTTGTGGGCATGATGGCCTTTTGTCCATGGTATTTTGTAGATTTGGTCAAGGGAACTACAGTTATATTCTAATACAAGGTTAATGGATTGGGGTTTATGGATGCTTCAACATGTATACATATGTATTGTAACATTGAAAGGAATATAATGAAAAATCAATCTAGTAGTCTCGGTTTTAGGATCCAGGGAAAATCTTTGTGTATATAAATTATGCTCTGGCCATTGTTTATTTTTTGTTTTTCTGAATTGGTATGTAGGTAATTTTTGTAGAGGGTTAAAATCTACACATCCTAAGTCGACCGCTCTGCAAACCACATTGGCACAAGCTAGCTCCAAAGGTTACAGGCAACGACAACAATTCTCAAGTGAGATGAGATTCAATCTCAATAATATTACCGATATTACCATGATAGGTTAGGGTTTGATTCATGTTCAACTATCATATTGATGTGGATTCATACAGGTAATTTATTCAGTGCTGAAATTTCCTTTGGGGCATCTTCACAATAGGTTTGAATGCAGCAACGAGGTGTGTTTTTGGGGTATGAACCTCTATCATCTAGTGCAAAGAGGCTTATGTATAAGCTTATACACCATTTTTGTCCCCTTATGCAGTGCAATTGCTTCTTATATATGCATTTCCTTTATGTGTTAATATGCACATAGTTACCAACTTTTGATGTACGTCTCACCACGAGGGTTATGGAGATGGTTGGACCTCTTCCCGAATTTCGAAGGTGAGAGTTTTGAACATGACCCTTGAGGGCACAAGGTAAGTTATCCAAAAGAAAGACGTTTTTCCCTTATTTAACCCTACATTTGGCTAAGGGTTCAAATATTCTAAGCTCTTTAGTGATCCCTTGTAGGTCAATTTCAGCTACTGTTTGAAGGCATTTGGCCAAGCAACCAATCGAGACTATATCATTCCCAGCATGCCCAGGTGTTGTAGTTTTTCCTTAAATTCCTTTGTACAAAGTATATTTATGTTAGTAATTAAAATTTGACTCCCGACATGGGAAGAATAACAGTCTAGAAATTCATAATGAGACTCCTCTGTCAGTTCTTTAGAGCTGAGACTAGGATAATTATGTATCTCTTTAATTTATTATTCTCCTTGTTAAGATTTAGGCCTCGGGGTGTAGCTTGGCCATGGAATAATTCCACTGTTGTATATCGAATCATTTTTCTATTTAATGGAAGACAAGTTTTTCGGAAAATAATTCTTCTCTCTCTATAATTACTTGCAGAGCAGTGCATGAGTTTGGTTTCTTTGTTTTTCTGAGTTCATGCAATTTCAACCAAGGGTTTATATTTCTCATTCATTTCTCTAATCGATTTTCGGTACATTTTATTATTTTCAGCATATTGGTACACATATATACTTATCACAGTTTCTAATTTGGTGAAGATGTAATCGAAAAGGAAGGGAGACTAGACCCAACTGTTGGTTCTTCTCAGTGTCCAGGGTCTCAATTCCCTTGGTTTCCTTTAACCTACCACCATGCCTCCTACACCCATAATAATTTTCAACATTGGGTAGGGGCGGGTAAGGATAAATCCTTAAATGTCAGTTTCCCACGCACAAACAAACTTAGGATGGATTGAGTCCGATTAACATACAGGCTTAACTAGATTTCATGTTTTCTTTAAAGTATTCGCACTTAGATTCACATTGTAATTCTTCATTTCTATGAATTCACTACAGTGATCTTTTACCCTACATTGCAATTTATTTTCATGGCCAATTTCTTCTTTCCAGGAATACCCTATCACAAGACTTTTCATAGTCATTCCATGCAACATGTGGGGTGGGTAGTTTCTGGTCTCAGCCATTAATCATGGGTGCACATAGGAAATACCTCCAGTGTTATATTGTCTCACCATTACATAGGATACATGGTTTATCTTGATAATCTAAATTACAGACTAACCCTGACATTACGATATATAGAAAAAAGAAACAGTAACCATTTACTATAATTAATCACAGTCGACCACATCAGTAAGCTAGCTCGACCCTTCTATAGTTTTCAATGAGTAAGCTGAAGGTTTTCTTCATGCAATTTGTTACAGAACAACTTGAGAAACCACAACCCTTTATTTTCAATAAAATTAAATCTAATAACACATACATGTACAAGCATAAGTACTTATTTGGTTAACAATTCTTCCAGAACAACTTGAGAAACCAAAACCCTTTATTTTCAATAAAATTAAATCTATTAACACATACATGTACAAGCATAAGTACTTATTTGGTTAACAATTCTTCCAAGAATTCAACAAGGTTGAGACCGTACCACCCAACCTTGAGAAGGGAAATTATGTCCACTTCTCCCCTCGAGCTTCTGCTCCAGAACAATAGATAACAATAATCAATAAGAGTAAGGTAATAGGCATCAAAACCACAGTCCAACCTAATACTTGTTGATCTCTATATCTACCGAAGTTCTCCATTGACCCAAGTCAAGCTTAGGATTCCCTCCTTAGTAGCATCCTACCAAATTCACAGACTTTTTCCTTTTCTTTCGATAAAGATCCAAAAAAAGAAGAACCCCTTCTTCCCACTGGGATCCTCCTTTATCTCCAGGGAAGAGAGGGGTAACTATTTCTAACTGTCTGGAGTTTGGAATTCGTTTACCATTCAACCTTCTTGAATTCTGCGATACCCCATAACAAAATAACATTAGTATATATTTAAATATTTATACAAAAGTTTCACTAGGCTTCCACGAGCCCCATTTGCTATAGTCTTAAGTAATGCAAGTAATGTAAATGTCCGTAACTCAAATATCATCCTAGGGTGTTACAATTTCCCTCCCTATTTCCTTCTCTCCCTCCCCTATCCATTTCTATGTCTCCCTCTCTCTTTTCCCTTTCTCTCCCTCTCTCTCACCTCTCCTCTCTATTTTCCCTCCTCTCCTCTTTTTCCATCTCTACCTTGTCACTCTATCTCTCTCTACCTCTATCTTTCTATCTTTATTCTTCCCTCCCTCTCTTTCCCCCTCCAACTCCATCTTTCTCTCCCTCCCTCTCTCCTCTCCCACCGCCCCCCCTTCTCTCTCTCTCTCTCTCTCTCTCTCTCTCTCCACTCCATCTATATGATGGAGAATTTTCACTCTATGTAATCAATGCTATATGTAATGTCTAAAATATTTTACATTTTAATTTTTATTGTGAAATGAATTATGGTTGTTTGGCATGTGGTATTGATAAGCCATGGTATTGTAACAAAACATATTTAAAAGTTAATAATATCCATGGTAAAGTGGGAGTGGATATCTGTGGTTAAGAAACTTGTTATATTGTAATTTTATTGTAAGTATTGAGGTTTTATGTGTATATTAATTAAATTTAAATATGGTTATGGAATCATTATTAGTCCCTGACAAGGCAAAAATCTAACAATAGATTTGCATGTTGATCATTATAGGTTTAGCATTAACCAATGCATATTATTGTTTTTAACTTTGAAAATAAATATTTATTTTTCAATATTATTAAATCAAACAATTTTCAAACATTTGATTGGACCATAACTTGAAGGCCTTATCCCAACATTTGCAAACTATAATGCCATGTGGATAACTAACTTACATATTTTATGTCATAATTTATGGATATGGTTGTAATATTCATGCATGATTTTTAAATATTTGTGTAATGATTTTTTATCTTTAATCTTTGGAGGATAACCATCCAAAAATAAAATACTTGACAATAACTTATACTTAACTAAATAACATATCTACCATCAATTACTTCCCACCATAATTTAAGCAAGTATTTGCAAAAAAAAAGTATAGGAATAAGATGTAAAAAAATATACTTACAAGAGTTACTTCTCAGATTATTTATGTTTTCTTTAACACTTATGTAGAAGTAAAATTGTAAATGTGTAGACTTTTACTACCCACTGAAATTTATGCAATTTTTTGAGCAAACAATTTACTTATCTACTTCACATATCAATTTATTAGTTATGCCAAAGCAAGACCATAAGATGATTTCTCTATCAACCATTATTAATTTAGTAGTGATCAATATAACTTATAATTTATTAATTTATTAGTTAATGTCAAAGCAATACCATAGGATGATTTCTCTATCAACCATTATTAATTTAGCACTGACTAATATAACTTATAATTTATTAATTACTGCCAAAGCATGGTGTTTATTAATTTAGCATTGACCAATATAAATTATAATTTATTAATTACTACCAAATCATGACCACAATTATTAATTTAGCATTGACCAATATAACTTATATTTTATTAGTTACTGCCAAAGCAAGACCATAGGATGATTTCTCTAATAATTATCATTGACCAATATAACTTATAATTATTTATGAAAATTTTCCTAAACATAATTTCTATCTTGAGTTGGAGGGGCTAAGCTGACCTAAAAAACAAAATTATAATATAACAAATTGAATTTTATTATTTTTATTACTTTTAACTTTTTATTATTAATGGAGTAATATTTAAATATTTACACTACAACATCTCCACTATACATGGATCTATATTACTTTTAACTTTTTAATTATTTTGTTTATATTAAATGTTAAATATTTAGGCCTACACATCTACCTCTATATCTATTAATTAGGGTTCACATTGACATTAGATTAAATTTGTTAAATGTTTACACTTGACATTTACCTTTATTGACACTTTTAATCATTGAGATTAAGTGAACATTTGTAAATAATGTAAATAGTAAATAATGGAGAATAAGAATCAAAACCAAATCCATTTTTATTTTTCCTACCCTAGTAACTCCCTTCTGCCATTTTCTGCAATCTGCCAAATTCCTGGCATCCCGAGCCTTCAAGTGATTCTCACTCCCTGGCTTCGCGATGTACATATCTGTCGGTTCTTTGTTTTTTGTGATGGCATGTTTGAAGAATGGTGTAGAGATTGGGTCAAAGCATTACAAATTGTTGCATCTAGTTTGAAAGGAAAGAAACAATGTGGAATTTTCTGAGAGATGATGTGGTTGGTGTGGCGAGTTTTAGCGTTACCTTACCTCGACACAACGGCTTCAACCATTTGTATGCGAAGGTCCAAGTATATGTGTTGTTCCTTGAATGTTTTTTTAAAACATCGTGAATGTTTTTGACAAGTCTTTGAAGGTTGTACGGGAATTTGTTACCTAGTGTATGCATTATGCACAGTTAATACCTCTCCAATGCCCAAATACAGCAAATGCTATCCTGGTCCTCCCGATCCTATGTATTGTGTCAGTAAAAGGAAAAGAAAAAAAAAGGTAACTCAAAGTCTTCATGATTTCAACGCCACTCCAATGCTAGAAATTGCGATTCCCGTTTTAAATCCACTCCCCATACCACTATGCTCTCTCCATACCACGCTGCTCTACCTATTGTAGCCTGCACATACCACTCTGCTCGCAACACTGATACCACCACTCGGCCCCTACACCACCTGTTGTGAATCCGGTCCAGTGTAATACCACTGCACCAGCCATACCTCCATACCATATATAACTGCATACTGTTTTTATTAATTGCAGGTCCATTACCAACCCGCTCCACTAATCTTTTTTAATAATCTGCTCCCATTTGTTGTGCGCTCTTCCTATTTTTTATATCCCACGCTCCTCCATACAATGCTCAATACATACATTATGGTACATACACTCTACCATCAGTCCCTTCCTCGCTCCTGTATACTCACTGCAACTATATATTAATGATGCCTCCACTGTGATTTCACCAGTCGACTCACACCATTTCATAATACCGCTCACACCATTCCAAGGAAGAAGACAACTCGGTTCCCACTATAATGTCGTCTCCCATATACAACCTTCCCATATACACCCTTCCCCAAATATACCTATGTTATATACATATCATAATTATATTTTCATAGTATTGCTACTACAATGCAATTTTTTTGTACACAACAAGTGCAATTTTTTTTCAGCAATAGAGCAATTTTTTTTACACAGTACACATTGTGTTAAATGCATTCATTGATCTCTGTAGTTGGCGTAGTTCTCTATGGGAAAGAGAAATATCCAGAATGGTTGCTAAAGATAAAACATACTCTCATTTTCAATGAGTTGTGGAAATGTGTTTGTGTAGGAAAAGTTGATAATGAACCTATAAATCCCACCTCAAATAAGGAGTTCGCCATTTGGGAAAACAAGAATAGAAAGGCCTATGCCTTAATTGCAACATCTGAAAATGAAGATGTGAGTCACCATATTTCACCATTTTCAAATACTTTTGAAGCCTTACAGAAGTTGAAGGAACTCTATGACTCACACTTTGAACATGTAGTTTTCCAGTGGATGATTGAATTGTTCAGCCTTGAATTACATAATGATGATCCTCTTGCTTTGGCATTAGAAATAAAATCTATTATGCATGATATCAAAGCCACTATTGTTGAACTAGACATTCCACTTATAGATTTTGTTAAGGCACTTTATCCCACTTATTAAAATTATCTTGAGTCATTGCAAGCAAATGGAAGCCTCAAAGAGATTACCTTTAACTCCCTTGTGAAGAAATTTGTTGAGAGAGAGAAATATTTTGGGAAGAAGATATCTCCTTAGTCTTTTGAAGAAGCTGTGCGTCTTCGACATAAAGAGAAGAATCATTCTCAAGATTCTTCTAGAGGAAGAGGAGGTCGAAGAGGAAGAGGAAGAAAAAATTTTAGAGTTAGGGTGGCACACACTCTCAAGGAGAAAAGTCTTAGCTTCATTGTATACGTTTCAATAGAGATGGACATGATGCATCTACATGTAAGTTTCCTTGGGACAAAATTGAGCAAGAAATAAATCAAGCCAAAGGTAAAACCAATGACAAAGAGAAAGGTAAAGCACATGAATTCGCTCAATATGTTGTGGCGCATTGTAATATTGGAGTAAATGAAGACTTGTTTAATGCTTCACTTGCTTGTTGGAAAAATTATTGGTTACTTGATTCAGGAGCAACTAGTCACATGACTTTTAGAAGAGAGACTTTTGAAGAATTTATTGATAATGTTGATGGAGCAATATACTTTGCAAACAAATCAAAACTCAAGCCACCAGGGCTTGGCACAACTAGGCTTAAATTTCTTGGTCTTCCAAACTCAAGTTATGGTCCAATCAAATTATGTACAAAGCCGTATGGGCTTCACACAATCAGGCTCAATTACCATGAGTTATCATAAACCTAGAGCTTTTCACCTTTTCAACTGAAATATAAATAGAAACTCAAAATGCCATTATAACATTTTCTCTAAAATGCAACTAATCAATTTCAAATCACTTAGAATATTGAAAACAATTTCAAATCTTCACTTTACCCAATAATACAAGTAAACAAAAAATCTCTCTTTTCATACAAGCACTAAAAAATTCGAACAATACAACAAGAAACCAATGATAACTAAAAATAAACTTTTCCCTAATTGAATGCTACAACTTTGATTGCAGTCACTAATTCAGTTCGTGAACACTTCCAACAAATAGATGAAACATGATTTTTCATTCCAAAACTAATATACGAAGTATTTTCATAAACTAAACCTATTCTTGTAAATTGTTCACTTTGGGATTCAAAATAAAATTTTGCAAAAGAGTAATTTGAACATAAAATTTGATTTAATTGACAGAAGAAAGATAGATAGACAATTCAACAGGACTAACCAATCTCTCTCTTGATAGGTCAACTATGCATAAGGCAAGACTCAACCCTAATTTGCAAAACAAGACTAAACACAAGGAAAAAAACCCCAAAATCATTCAATCAGACTGACAACTACTCACAGGAGGTTCTAACAGGTGAAAATCAACAAGATAAAACAAAAATATTGGATCTAAAGAGGAAACAAGTGAATTTTTCAAAATTTCCAGGCATGTGCGTAGTTTTTGGAGTAAACCAGTGTGCATGTGCTCTGTTGCTAAAGGTTAAGTGCGTAGATTTGCACATTGTGTTTAAAGTAAAAGTGCGCACAACGAGGAAACTAAAGAAAAAATAAAAATAAATCAAGTTCAACTCAAAATCCATATTTCTAAACTTTTCAAGAACTCAATTAAGCTTTATTCAGGAGGTTCAAGACATCACAAAAGGAAAAAGACAGAGATCGAAATTCTCCCCAGCAAAGTCACCAATTTGTTATGTGGAAAAATCCCTCTTGTGGACAAGAACGATCTCGCTAGATTCTTAAGAAGACCTAGTAGCAAACACACAGTAATGTCTACCTTTATCTAAGTTCTGATCATTTGAAAGAAAATAGAATGAAAGAGACCTCTTACCAGTTTAGCTAACTAATTGATGAAGTCCCTCAAATCTTTCAACCACTTTCCCTTTGATGCTCCAAATTTCCTCTCGTCGCTCGCAACAACTTCTCTACGATGTTCTGGAATAGATTTGTAAAGACAGAGACAAACAAGAGATCAAAGCATACAACATATAATTAAAGAGACAAATTAATTAATTAATCAATTAAACATGTGAATTGATCAATTATTTAATCAAAACTCATGTAGGTGATCAAGGAATCCTACAAATTAAATCAATGGAGATATAACTGAGAAAAAATAATTGCCTATATTGATAAAACTAGAGAGAAAAACCTTACAACTATTCCTTGATGTAGCAAGCCTTTTCTGCAATCTCCAACCCTCTCCTTTTCAAGACAATCCTTCCAACCTAATCTCAATAGCATAAACTTACTTACAACTAACCTCTCTCAAACCTCAAACCTATAATGGATTTATAGGCCAAAGGATGAGAAGTTATGGATCCATTATCCAAGGGATGAGATCCACTATTAGTGGGATAGAGGTACCACAAAATAAGGGAAGTTACTCCATAATGAGAGGGTTAAACACTAAATAGGAACACATTCAAATCTTGTTGGTTGGGATAGATGATACCAACAGATCTTCTAGAGTTTAGTTTTTATTTTTAGGTACTTCAAGTCATGTTCGCAGGTCATAGTGGAAGACAATTCTTACTTTTGCACACACAATAATGGTATTCCTTGCATATGCGTAGGAATCAACTAAGTAACTACGAACATAGCCAAAATCAGGGTTTTTCACCATAGGATCTAGAAATTCCACTTCCTTTGGGATAATTTAGTTTCAAACTTTACAGGGTAATGCTTCGGAACAAATGTATGGATAGATATTGACCCAAACTAATGATCATTTTCCTATGTGACAAAATGATGTGTAACACTATTCTTATCTTGGATCTCCATTCATGATTCCTCAAAGAATATCAATCCTCTTTGACCATTCTTCTCTTGGATTCTTGTCCCATCCTCAAAGATTGTAATTGCCTTTCCATTCTTGGATGTTATACCCTTAAGGAAATCACAGATAATGATCCAATCCTTTGTTATTCTCTCTTCATCTCCCGAAGAAGAAAATGCATGTGATGTCCAACATCACTCCCTCTCAACTAAAGAGGACATACCTTTTCTCTTTGTAATCGGAGAATATATCATTTCTCCTATTCAAGGAGACTCCTTCGCTCCCTCTAAAACCTAGAGAAGATTCCATACGCTCTTTCTATTTTGGAAGTGAAACCATAAGTCTTATAGCTCTTCCTCATGAGATTATCATCTACTTGATCTTCATAGATACATGGCTCCCTCTTTCTTCTACATATCGTGTATTGATCTTGCTTCCTTTCAAGGTATCATGCATCCATCTTCTCTCTTTAGTCTTGTGATAGGATCTGGGTCATCATTCTTGTTCATCACTTTCATCTTCAACATGAAGGCGTTGTATTGAGCCTTCCCAAATGTCAAGTTGATCATGGCTTCCTCATGAAAATGATCTCCTTTGACCTTCAATTTGTCTTCTTACACTACTACCTTTACATATTAACTTTACAGTTTCTAGGTACCATATCTTGATCTTTCCTCAACATTATTCATTCATTTCCATCCATACAGTTGAACTTTCCTCAATTGTCATCATTAATTCCTGCAACATTCTTCTAGGTAGAAAAACAATATATTAACCAGATAAACAAATAATAATTAAAGTAGACTTACCTCATCATGATGACCTTCTCATTCCATCAGCATCCTCATCAACCATTTCCATTTGAAACTTTCTTTATGCATCATATTTCCTAAGGATTGAACTGGATTAGCAAGTTACAACTTTTTCTTCTGGAGATAATACTTGATTTTAATCATTATTTACATATTCTATAGAAAGTCTTAATCTTTATACATCTTTAAGTAAGTCAAATCCTATTATTTTCAAGCATCATTTATTCATATACCTAAGCATACTTTATGACCATGTAACACCCTCCTCCCACATCTACCCAAGAAACTGGCCAACCGGGGTAAACATGCAATGAGAGGTCACTATGATATGATTCGACCTCTTAAGTCACGTTAAGGAAGTGGAACCAGCGGAAACACACCATACAGACATTCAACATTAGATTCAGGACCCTAAGGAACACATCCAACACTTTAGACAACTTGCCCCTGGGTCTCACTAAGATTTTGGAGAACTTAAGTCTCAGTAGCTCTCATGTTATAGGCATGATAACGTCCAGAAACCCAGAGTTTCTCTCATATGCTTTCCTTCCAATGTCCAGAGACTTATTTAGTTAGTGCTATGCCAACATCCCCAGGATTTGAGCCACCTTTTTAGGCCCATATCCAAGTCACTACCCAAAATTAAACCATCTCTTCAGAACAACAAAATAACATGGAAATGGTAATACTAAAGAAAGTACTTGTTTAAGACCTTGACTAGACCCCTACTAGCCATGAAAGACATTTTTTCAATCATATCATGAATATGTAAACTACAGGTCTAAATAATAGTTCTGAGCATAGGGGTCTCATACTTAGCTGAGAATCTCTAAGAACCATTGATGCCTCAACACATCAACTGCCATTACATCCATTAGGTCATAGATACGTTGATCATTCAATTACAAGTAAAAGCATGATGAAAGCCATACATAGTTGTTGTCATAACACATGCATAACCAATATAATAGAAATAAAAATACTCATGAAAGTACAACCATATAGACCACATATAATTCATCAAAATGCTCATAGAAATACAAGGTTAAATTAACCTTTAATTAATTAAGGAAAGTCCAAACTTGGGATGGGACTTCCACATTCCACCCTACCATCGAATGGCGAAGCCAAATATCTCTTCAGTCGTTCACCCCCATACCATATTCCAAGCAAGAATGTGGGATCTCATAGAACACATCAATCAAAAATCATCCATGGCTTACAGAGGCCATCCACCTCAACCCATCAAATAGTGATTCCACCTCATGGTCGGACATCACAAAACCATCATCATATTGGTCTCCATCCAAGCTTTCTAGGGTTTCCAGATCGTTTGTTCCAACCAAGGCTTTAAGGACTAGTAAATCAACCCATAGTTTTCATCGGGCTTCCATAACATTTTTCCAACCAAGGCTTCCAAGACTTGTAACTCAACCCACTAAGGGATTCCATAGCATTTGTCCAACCAAGGCAACAAAACTAGTAACTCAACCCAAGTTGTTACAGGGCTTCCAAAACATTTGTCCAACTAGGGATTCTAGGAACTAATAACTCAACCCAAGATAAGGAAACATGAGAACCAACCAAAAGCAAGCAATGAAAGTAAACCCACAATCATCATGGCTATCTAGGAAATGACAAGGCTAGGCAATCCATTGTAACTCCAGGCAATCCTCCATGCCAATGACATATGATGACCAAAAATCCACATGCATATACCATGCATGCCAAAACTAGTGAAGAAATCATACATGCAACTCGGTACCTGCAAGAAAATATGATGTAGTTATTGATCCCGATGCCTTCTTGCACTTCCCTTCTCTTCCTTTTCCTTCTTGCTCCAAGAATCCAAGTATGTGACACCCTCCAAGAGTGCTCCAAGAAAACTCTAAGCCTCCAAAACTGAACTAACAAAAGGTTACCAACTGATCCTTAGAAGCCATTTTTATGAATGAGGCCTCTATTTTATTCCTTTTCCATTATTTTCCTTCCATTTCCTCCCCACATGAAACCTATGACCTTTCACCTCCTTTTTCTTCTAATTTCCATTATTTTCATAAATAAATGTGCCAAAAATGGCATTTATCCTTTCCAAACTTAGCTATTTCCTTTTCCAATTTCCTTAGACATAAATAATCATAAGTGATCCCCATCACTAGGATTTTTCCCAACATTCAGCTTATAATAAGTGTCCCATCATCCGCAGTTATTATTTTTCCTTCATTTAATTTTATTACATGGAATTTTCACCAGGGCTATTACAAAAGCCTCCCCCTTGGGGAACATTGTCCTCAATGTTCAATAACACTTATAACCACAAAACTGTTGTAGGAAAAAATACTATTGATGGAGATTTATAAATTATCTTGATGCAATATTTACAATGATCAACCTGCTAAGAAGCATCCAACATGAAAACATAACAGCATAACATCATAGTGACATGAAACCTATATCGCTTATTAGAGCTTTATAACATAGATCATGGCGGTATTTACATCCATATACGTATGTACATAAACCAAACATCACCAAAAAATATATCAAAACATATACCAAAGCCTATACCAAAGTCGCACCAAAACACCAAACCAAACTATTTCTCCTCAACTGGAAAATAAGGATACATAGGCCGCATCTGATCCGTCATCTCCCATGTAGCTTCAACAGGCCCAAAGTGCTTCCACTGCTCTTTAAATTGTTGGATTGCTTGGTTCTGGAGCATGAGCATCTTTTTTTGCAATAGACACTGAGGCTTCGACTAGAATTCTCCATCTGGTTCAACCTGCAACACAGACCAGTCAACACATGATCAACATCCTTAACATGCTTCTTAAGCAATGACACATGGAAAACATCATGGAATTCCACTGTCGGAGGAAATGCAGTTCAATAGGATATTGGCCCAATCCTCTTGATGATACTAAAGGGTCCACAAAACTATGGTGCCAGCTTGGCACATGATCCAATCCATAAGGAGCTCTTCTTCAGTTTGATGCGAAAATAACTTGTTCCCAACCTAGAACTCCTTGAACAACATGTTCTTATCTGCATATATTTTCTTCCTTTCCTATGCTTCCTTTAGATTCTTCTTGATCACTTGCATTTCCTATTCCATGTCTACCAACATGTCTATTCTGATCAATACCCTATTAATTGGATCACTCCAATTGATGGGAGTGTTACAACTCCATCCATACAATACCTAAAAAAGACTCATCCTTAAAGATTCTTGATACCCATTTTTGTATGCGAACTCTACCAATGGAAGATAATCTTCCCACTCCACTGCTAATGCATCACGTACATCCTCAACATGTCCTTCAATATCCTATTGACCCTCTTTGTCTATCCATCTGCCCGCAGAAGATAAGATGTACTGAAGGCCAACTCTGTGCCCAAACCTGCAAATAACTGATAAGCCCCATAAATGGGTAATTATGTGGGCTCATTTTTCCTCCTAACATATTTAAATCAACCATTCTCTTAGCTTATTGCATGTTTTTTAATTATATTTATGCTTATGGAGTGATTTGACTTAGTTATGATGCCATGAGGTCTAATATGTGTTTAATGCAGATTTTTGTTGAATTTTGAAGACAAAGTCAAAGATTCAATGGACAATTGGCAGCAACAATTCGAAGTGGAAAAAGTAGAGGATTTATAGGAGGGAATCCCCCTCATTTATTACTCCCCACTTCAAATTTCCCTTCATGCAGCTCAGAGTACAAACAACCAAATCAACGCACTACGAGGCAGCCGAGCAAGTGGAGGATAACTTATGTTTATCTCGAGTTTTGGGAGCCAAGCCTCCTTGATTTTAAGGAAAGTTGTTGGGAGCTTTAGTTGTATAAGTAGAGAGGCCTAGGGCCTCACTAGGGTCGTTTTTTTTGTTGGATTTTTGTTGTACTTTTGCTATCATAAAACTTTATTCAACTTCGAGCTTACTTTTGGTGACAATTTCATGTAATCCTATTGCTATTTTGATAATAAAGATGAGATCCTTTTTGAGCTAGCACTGAGTTACCTCAGAGGGTTAAAGATATTAGGTTAGGGCACAATCCAAGAAACCAAGATCCTCTTGTTTGTATTTGTATGTTTCATTTCAGTTTATGGATTAGTTTCTATTAGATGAATTTCTTTCTTGGTTAAGAATAGGTTGCTTTTGGTGATTTAGAAGGTTGTTTCCATTTGTGTTTTCTATAGCAGGTTAAGCAGTAATAGAAAGAAGATTCAAAAGGCTAGTATCAGTGCCTTGGCCTCTCTTCCTCCCTTTGGGACCATGAATTGAGGCAAAGACCCTCGCTGCCCCAAAAACATAGATTTTCCTTCTCCATAGGATTTCTAGTGTTTGTAGTTTGTTAGAAGGTTAATGCTTTGCTTTAGACCTTTTTCACCATGCTCATTTCTGTCTTTGCAATAACTCTTCTTCCATGCTCTCTCTCCTTGTAGCATTTTTATAGCATTTACTTCCATAGCTCATAATTTAGACTAGCTTGACGCAAAAATTATGTATTTTTTTATGTACGCATTTCCTTGCTTGCTTGATCTCATTGATTGACTATCAGTTCTTTTGCAGTAGATCTCTTCTCATAGTAGGTTAGCCTATCAGCCATCACATTCTCTCCTTGATCCATGCCCTATAGGTCGCCCAAAGTTCACCTCAAATCTGCCTTAGTTTTCTGCATTTTTCCATAGGATTTCTTCCTCTTTCCCAATCATATTTCCCTCTCCTAGTGATCCTTGGTGGACCCTAGGCCCCCTAACACATCATCCCAACCTTCACCTACCTTTTCCACCCACTCTCACACCCTCAAAACCTTCAAAACTGCTCTCGGCATCCTCCTGTAGACCTCCTATAGATCTCGTGTCTTCCTATAGATTTTCCTGTAGGCTTTCTTTTGAAGGCCGAGTGTGGGAAAAGCCTCCAGAAGGCCACCCGAGACCTCCTAGGACCCATCTACACCATCCTACATCTCCTCAAACCCCAAATTTTCCCTTCAACACCACCTATTCACTTCCACGTTCACAAACAATAAAATACATGCATGTCAATTTCACATAAAAATCCAAAAAGATGTTTTTTGCTCATTTACTTCTAGAAATAACTTGAGTAGATGTTGTTTACTTCCTTGAGTAGGTAATGGCATTCATTTCATGGTTTTCATAGTGCTTTCTACAAAAGTAGGATTAGTTGGTTAAGTAGGGTTTGCTAGGTTTACTTCACATTTCAGTCTTTTTCCTTTCTGCAATTAGAGTAGCCTCTGTAGAGTAAGCTTTCCTTTCATCACATATAGAGCTTCTTCTAGAATCCATAGAAGCTGGCTTGAGCTCCTAATGATCTTGCGCCAATTGACCAAGTGACAGCTTATAGTAAGAACTAGTACTTATGCATATAGCACCGTCGCTTCCAAGTTTGTTACGAATTACCAAGTTCATAAGAGTAAAGTAGGCAGCCCAGGAGTTGCAGCATTATTGCTACAATACTGGTGCTCACCAAGTTTTTTGACACCGTTGCTGGTGAAGCATCAGAGCATTTTGTGATTACTGCTTTCTTCTATTTTCTATCGCAAACATTCTGCTAAGTAGTTTCTTTCAGCAAAAGTAGAATAGTTGTTTCTTTCAGTTTCTACATTTCCTTTGTTTCCTTTTCAATTAAGCAAATTTCATTTTAGCAAGAGTAGACTAGTCATTTCTTTCAGTTTTTGCATTTCCTTGCTTTCCTTTTCAATTTTGCAAATTTTATTTCAGCAAGTTTATTTCGGTTAGTTGCAATTTATTTTGTTCAATCCATTTCAGTTTTGGAGGTACAATCAGTGAAAAAAAAAACCCAACCAAAAATATTTCCTTTCATGCCTCGTAGGAATAGAGATAATTCAGGAATATTCTTGCCCAACACCCCCACTATATCACACAACCAACCTTCTCTCTTCTTCAGTGGTAGTGATCAAGAAGAACCTTTAGGTGAAAAACCAGGGATATTTTAGGAACTTAGAGGGGAAGAATAAGAAGAAAACATCCCTCCTGAGCCAATGGCTGAAAACATAAATTCTAGGGGAAATGGAGAGAGAATAGAAGGTACCTTTCCCATTCGTGAGACCAATGGGGACCCAAAAATGAAGAATATAAGTCCTTCAGCCCTACCTCACTTCCTTGGTTTGACTACAGAATATCCTGACACCTTCTTGTTTGAGTTTTCTATCATCTGTCGAACCTATGACTATGCAGAAGATGAGAAAATGTTGAAGCTATTCCCTTCTACTCTCAAAGATGTAGCATTGCACTGGTTCATGGGCTTACCTAGCAATAGCATCACAACTTGGGCTCAGCTGCATCAGGACTTTAATGACAAATATCGAGACTACTGTAGGTCAAAAGATACCAAAGAAGAAATCTTCCGAATGACCATGGGAAGTAATGAATCCTTGGAAGATTATGAAGAGAAGTTCCAGCTCAGTTATAAATGGGCCAGGTGCACACTTGACCCTAAATCTCTGAAGTTGGTACTGCTTAGGGGAATTCCGGAAGACCTTCTAGACACCCTCCTTCTATTGGCCGAGGAAGACATCTACCAACTATCTTATGAGGACATAAAGATTGTTTTAGAAACCATTATAGAGCAGCCATAAAGAAAGGTAGGGGGAGTCAACCCGTAGCCAGTACCTCCTATTCCAATTCATCCATTAAAGGTGAAATTGGAAACATGCTAGAAGACTTCAAAAGTGAGATGTTGTAGACTCTTGCCATGCAAATGGATACCTCACATATCAAAACAAAACAAAAGGAAGCAGAGAGGGCTTTGGCCATCTTTTGTCCTAGATGCACTAGGAGGCATCCTAAGAACAAATGTCCATTGAACTCTATAGAGGTTTGTTTAGTCTGTGAAGAAGGTAATTCTACAGATAAGTGCCCTTCCTTGCCTGGACTTAAAGCTGTATACCAAGGGGATGAAGGAGCCACTGAACCACTCTATTTCATGAACCAAAGGAGACCGCATGGACCTAGACCATACCAACAGGGGATGCAAGGGAACTCTCAGGAATACTACTTCTCCAAGCCATAAAAGATGTGCCTATCTACAATAGGTTGATCAAAGAGAAGTGCTTTAGGCATCCAGGAAGGCGCAAGAGAGATGCCCCAACCATCAATGTCATAGGACAATTGTCCGACCTGATGTTGGGACAGGTAATCTGTCTGAAATATCTGGACCCTAGAAGCCTAGTAGTTGATGTCCACATCAATGGCACCATGATCCCACATACCTTGATTGATTTGAGAGCTACCATTAATGTGATAACAAAGGACACAATGCTCAAACTTAACCTCTAGGGCTCCTTGAGGAAGACCACGACAGTACTGCAGCTAGCAGACCGCTCCACCATGACCCCTAAAGCGATTGTGGAAGATGTGATGGTCTCCGTTGATTCTTGGGAGTACCCTACTGATTTCTTAGTTCTCCAGCCAAAGTAAAAGCTCACTGGGTATCCTCTCGTCTTGGGAAGACCCTGGTTGGCTACTATCGATGCCTACATCAACTGTCGCACTGGGAACATGACCATTAAGAATGGGCATATGTCCAAGCAGTTAATCCTACACCCTCATGCCCAACCCTTGCTAGAACATGATCTACCTCTCTGGTTGGAGGAGGAGGATGAAGATGAGGTCTATTTTACACCACTTTGTGCATTAGAAATCGCCATGGGGGGGAAGCTGCAAGATGAGGATGATATGATTGAAAATTTGATTCAGAATCCACCCCCCAGTGTTTTACCATTAGAGGACATAGTGAAAGAAACCCAAACCAACCCCTCAACTAATCTCTGTGTGGCCGACCCAACCTCTCTTTGTGTTAAGAATATAGAATTCGGCCCAAAAAGAACCTTGAAAATCAATCCATCCCTATCCACTTCCCAAGAGAAGGAGCTATGCAGCTTATTGACAAAGCATTTAGATGCCTTCGCCTGGAGTTATAAGGAGATGAAGGGAGTGCACCCTTCAGTATGTACTCATCACATATACATTAGGTAAGATTGCAAACCAGTTCAGCAGCCTCAAAGGAGGATGAATCCATCACTTAAAGACATTTTTAAGGAAGAATTGCAAAAATTGCTTGATGCAGGATTTGTCTACCCCATCTTTGACAGTGAATGGGTCTCTCCTTTGGTGATAGTGCTAAAGAAAAATGGCAAGTGGAGAATCTGTGTCGACTATCGGGAATTGAATAAAGCCACTAAAAAGGACCATTTTCCTTTGCCTTTCATAGATCAAGTGTTAGATGGCCTGGCGGGGAAATTTTTTTTCTCCTTCCTAGATGAGTTTACGGGTACAATCAGATTCAAATCAGCCCAAAAGACCAAGATAAGACCACTTTCACTTGTCCTTGGGGTACCTTTGCATACTGGGTCCTTCCTTTTGGTTTGTGAAATGCTCCAACCACTTTCCAGAGAGCGGTATTGAGTATATTTTCTGAACTAGTTCATGATGCAGTGGAAATATATATGGATGATTTTACTCCTTATGGTTCTGACTTTCAGGAAGTTTTCTCTAACCTAGGAAAATTTCTAGACAAGTGTATTGAGATGAACCTATCCCTCAGTCCGAGAAAATGTGAATTTTTGATGACTGAAGGGACCGTGTTAGGTCATGCAATATCTTAACAAGGACTGCAGGTGGACCCCAACAAGATTGCCATCATCCAAAGGGTCCCACCTCCTCAAAAGGTGAGAGTTGTCAGAAGTTTCCTAGGCTTAACTGGATATTACCGAAGATTCATTAAAGATTTCAGTAAGCTAGCCTCTCCTTTGTTTGGCCTTCTAGGAAAAGATGTTGAGTTCATATGGTCTGAAAACTGTCAAGAAGCCCTGGATACCCTGAAGAGCAAGTTAGTAACTACCCCAATTCTCAGAGGCCCAAACTGGGCCCTACCCTTTCACATTCACACAGATGCCTTGAACAAAGCAATAAGAGTAGCCTTAGGACAAATTGATGAAAAGTTACCTTATGCCATATACTTTATAAGCAAAAATTTGTCAAAGGTAGAGTTAAATTACACAGTGACCGAGAAGGAACTCCTAGCTATTATGCATTCTTTAAACAAATTCAGACATTATATCACAGGCTATCAAACCTTCATTGTTATGAAACCAGCTCAAGAAAAGATAGAAAAGATAGATCAACGCCTTAGAATTCAGCCTCTTAGAGGAGGCAACCTCCTTTACATTACATAAATGAACAATTCTTGGATGATTCAAATGACAAAACCTCCTTTCTATATATAGGAGTCTAAGGAGTCAAAATATAATCTAGCCGACCTAACAATAATAATATAAAGCCACAAAAATAACAATAGAGGGATTTTATGGGGCACTATAATAACAAAATGGGGGCAATAGGGGCACAACAATATTAATAAGGGGTATAACTACAATAGTAATGGGGTAACACTAATATTATAGGGACCCAACACATTGTCACTTCCAGGGTTGACGATTGGTTTGCCCGTATGGCTCTTCTCTACCTCTGTCGTTTAGAATACCGTAATTCCTGAACATTCAAGTCAGCAACTAGATGATTCTAGAGTTACCCCCCAACCTTCTACTTTGTCTATTTCTTCCTCTCCTCCTTCCTCTTCGCTTGATAAAGCTGGTAAAGCTAAAGATCAAGTAACTGAGAAGAAGAAGAAGCGGAAAGAGAAAAAAGTAAAGAAGAAGAAAGAACCAAAAGCAAAAGGGGGCAACCAGGTGTCGTCTAGCGAAAATCCTCACACCACACCATCTAAACCTAAATCTCCATGTGTCATTTGCAATGGAGACCACTATCACCAAGATTTTCCCTGCATCCCTTGGATCTTAAGGTACTGATCTCCTCGTTTGCACAATCTGGTGTCATCAACCTCTGATCATCATGTTGAAAGCACACCATCAACCAGTGAAAGTGAAGTATCTGGATAGAAAAGGAATCACAAATTTCCTTGTAAATTGTGTGAAGGTGATTACGCTGTCCACCGTTGTCCCTTCCTAGACGAAGCTAAAAGAGTTTTGGATGATAGTCCTGCTTCATCGCTACGTTTCCCTCCTGGATATAAGAAACTCTTGCCAAGTCCACCACTGGTTGAACATCTGGCTGGCATGCCATTGTGGTCAGCTGAAACATCTATCATTGAAAATGAACCCTCTTAATCCATACCAGACGAAAGTCAAAAGGTCGAGGCAGCAGTTGACCTGGTCTTGCCTTCAAAATGTTCATCTTCAAATGACACCGTCACCGAAGAGAAAGAGAACAACACTGTTCAAATTATTTTTGTAAACACAGACTCCGATGAACTTAGGGGCAGTCTACCTGTTCCTTTATCGTAGGAAGGAATTTCATCAGAGTCATATCCGGCTGTATATTCGGTCCCACCTCCAAGCAACCTAGTCGTTTCCTTCAATTGGAATCTACTAGGTAGACCCCATTTACCAGCTAGTGTACCATTCTGAATCATCATACAAGCTTACAGAATGGACATGGCTGGTACCATCATAGATGAAGGGGCTTTTGTGAGTATCCTTTCCTCAACTGCTTAGAAAGCACTTGGTTCGCCATCGCTTTTTCCTGAAATGAGAAATCTGACAGGCTTTGACAAAGGAACCAGTCGACCGTTAGGGATCCTTCCAAATGTGCCCATTACTTTGAGAAGGAAAATTGTTCACATGAATGTGATGATAGTCCAAGGACCCCTGGATTATAATCTCCTCCTTAGGCGTGACTATATTTATAATCTCCTCACTCTTTAGAGTAATGTGTTTTCCGCACGAAGGCAGAATGGTCAAGCTCATAGACCAATTGTCATTCCCTAGTTCACACATAGAAAATAGTAAAATTCCATCCCTAAATGGTTTTTTCACACAAGGAATATCTCATCGATCTCCAGTCCATCCACTTGATGAGCACAAGTGATTCAGGAGGATATGATGGAAACCTAGGGGGCATGCACCCTGGTCTATTTCAACAGGAAAACCTTGGGTATAGAGTAGGTTTCTGTGGAGGATATATGACTAGTCTGACACACCCGTCCTGACAGGAAAATGGGATTAGACTATAATAAGATTCCCTTGTCAAATTTATGTGAGTGGAGGCGACTGCACCACTCACCTTTGTCCATTTCGGTAGACATCGCCAAGGAAGTGTTTTGTCTGCAACGTGGATGGAGAGCTTTCATGGTAACCTGGGAATTTTTAGCTATACCTAGGGGAATGAAAACCTTTTCACATGCAAGTGAAGAGCGACCATTTATTTTTTAAATTTGTAGGTCCTCTAACCCTTTAAACTCGTAAGGCTAGTCATTTCCTAGCTTCCATAAAGAAAGGATCCGGGGCAAAGCTTCAAAAGGTGCAAGCCCCATAAAAAATGGCATCTTATATGAGACATCCTTATTATATGACTGGCGAGCAATGTTACCGCAGGGTTCAAGCTCTTTTAAAAATAAACCCGCCGCGAGCAGTTTTAACATGGAATTCAAGCTTGTTAAAAAATAAACATAAGCAATGAGCAAATGTTTCCCCCAGAGTTTAAGCTCATTAAAAAATGAACCAATTTTCCGGTAAATAACCATTGTGAATGCATTATCATCAACTTTTGAGCCTTGGTTGTGTCTTATCACACCTCACTTGTTTTTTAGCCAATATTCACTCCATTTGATTGTTTACCCTTCGAGGAACATTCTGCAGAAGAGACATGATTATATTCCATCCTTGCTGCACTGTCGTGATGGAAAATTCCAAAGCCTTACCTGGAATCAGCTGCTAACCCAATCATCATTCGCTCCTCGAAAAACGAGTCTCCTTTAAGCTTCTTTTCAACTAACTCGTAAAATATGAAAAAGATTGTCGAGCGATTAGCGCCTCCGGCTTCATTAAAAGATCATCGGAGTGCTGTCCCTCCTCTAGATTTTAATCTTTTTGGACTTGAGGGATTATTACACAAAAATATTGAGCGCTTGTCTTGTTCGGCTCGTTAAAACTATCAAAAATTCATCCCTGTTGTATTATTTTATGCTTTTTCAGACTTAAGGGATTATATAACGAAAAAAATCTTTGGAGTTTCCTTTCCGTCCCTTTCAGACTCTCTAAAATTGAAAAGGACCAAGTTATCTTTGTCGTTAAACTCGTTAAAACCGAATAGCAACAAACTCATCCAAATGGATGAGAACAAGTTTCACTGTCACTAGGCTCGTTAAATATAGGACAAGTATGCCCGAAGGGCAGATTATAGAACAAGCATATGTTATCCTCCTCAAGCTTGACAAAAAATTAAAAGAGATTCAGCAATGACTGCGGGAAAATGGAAGAAAACTTGAAAAAACTTTATTGGTAGCAAGTCGCTCTTGAACATGACACTTTCTCTCCGCATCCAAGCCAGGTTGGGTTGTTCCGTTCACTGGTCATATCACCATTGGTCCATCACACCATCCATCTTTGGGGTTTACACTACCAATCCATCATCAGTGTCGCCGATATGTTCAAGAGAAGTCATTCAAAGAATTCACTTGTGTCTCACCCACTGCAATACATTCACACTCCATTCTTTCATGACCGCCACCTTGAACCCTGTATCATCAGATCGTTTTCACCTATAAAATCATTTGCTCGGTTCCGTGTCGTAGATGTGGGATTCATTAAGGCCCTCCTACGATGGGTCACTTCTTGTCGACATCAGCTCATTATCCAAGAATTTGACCTAGGAACAACCCCTTTCAGTACTTTGAAGCTTGCATGCCTCAATGGCAAGTTTCTCACTTTTGGCGACAGGTTTACATCAATGGCCTTCAACCGGAAGATTTTGTGTGGTGTTCGATGCCAAGTCCCTTTTTCACACCACGTGAATTGTACTTTAGTACCTTGAGGGTCATTTTCATTATTGGTGATCCCTCTCGCACCTGTTAATAGCTTACATCATTGGCTGGTAATCAGGCAATGTCTCTCCATGTTCGACTCCAGGACATTTTTCACATGGATCGACTTGTACGCTGAGTGAAGATCAAATGAGTTTTGAAGACCCCGGATCTAGTTTCATCCATCCGGGCTGCGACATATTTAGGAATATAAAGACATCAAATGTACATCATTGCCGAATAGATGATCATCCAAATCAAAGGATGATGACTCCATCCGAATCATCAGTCTGCCACACAGACGATTGTCTGTCCTATGTACATGAAAACGAATTTATAAAGCTGAGCATGGGAATGGCCACCTCAGCTAGATCATGAAAAATATTATGAAGATAATTTATTGTATTGTATCTTATTGAAGGTCGCCTCCCAGCTCGAAAAAACTTCGGATCCTCATGGTAAAGCATTTCACCCGACATCAAAAGATTAATGACCTCATGCTTTAGGGGGAAACTGTTATAGAATTTTTGGACACGTGCAACCCCAATCATAAATGTCCATAAACTGAGGGCTCCTAAGTCCCAAAAGTGTTGCTCACTACTTAAAGAACAAGGTCAGCTGATTACATCATCTCCCAGAAGTTCTCCATAGAAAACTGCTCAGAACTGGTCAAAACTAGACCATACTGAATGCCCAGTGCAGAGGGTGCGATGCATCTCACCTAATACACACGGGAGGTGCGATGCATACTAAAAATTCCTTCTACAGGGTGCGATGGACGAGAATAGACAAGTGGCGGAGATAGTTTGCTAAATGGATGATCAAGGAATCTTCTAGAAACTTCTCATATGACACTTGCCTCTCAGAATTCGCTTAAGGATGAGTAAGAGATCATCAGTCTCCAAGTGGAATCAAGAACTATTAGAGAGAGGACACTAATCAAAACCCTAGAAGATGAATCACCCCCCTACAATCATCTATATATGGATGCCTCATCACAGAGGTTCAGAGGCTGGAATCTTGTATCCTGTAGAGAAGTGTTGTTGGTTTTCTGGTGAAACTTCATAATGTTGGGTGATCTAAGCTTTACTTGAGGTGAATAAGGGCTTTCTTGCTGGAGGATGATGCTAGGTCAGAACAATTGGTTGTAATCCTCTTGCTTTTCTTGATATTAGTAAAGCTATTCAATTTTTCCTCCATATTCTTGTATGTTTGAATGTATATGCATTTGTATGGTTAATACATATCTAGTCCTGTGTTATTTATGAATATAGATCTCTGTTCTTCGATAGTAGTATGCTGCTTTGATTCCACAGGCGCTCTTTGAAGCTAGGCAGATGAAGAAGAAGTGGCAAATATCTATCAGGAAGGAGAGGAATCAAGTAAGGAACCAAGCGCAAAACTAAGGTTGGTGTCCTTTGTTCCACTCTTGTCTATTTTCATAAAGGAAAAAGAAAGTAGTCTTTACTTGTTTGTTTCTAATATAGCTACCAGACTTAGTGGGAATAGCAGCTCCGAGTGGACACTATTCCCAGTAACACCATGTGAGAATTTTATTTTGGTGAACCAACCACATAAGCAACTTGATTTTCATCCATTGCAGGTTCTGCCAAAGGTCATTCCAAACCTGATCAGGGTTTGGATAATCAAAACCTAGGGCCAAGCATTTAGCTTCTTTGAGGTTAAAGGTGCCTTCGGTGTTTTGACCCCATCTCAGTTGGTCAGGCGAGGATGACACCAAAATCTTCTCCTGCTCCAAGTCAAGAGCAAGAGAATCCACTAGACCTTCAAAGGACTCTCTTCACTATAACCAAGATCCTTCCACATTCTCCACTTATCATTGTCCCTTACCTGATCTTAGAAGTCACTTACCATAAGTAAGCCTTTGTTTTTAGTGTCATTTTTGAGAGAGGTTAGTTCTTCTCTAAATAAATTTGGTTCATGCTACCAGTTATGCTCCAAAAACCATGTAAGGTTCCCATCTCGGATCTCCCAGAAACTATGTTGCTGGACAATGGCTCTATTCTCCCAAGCAAGGTTCCAAATGTGGGAGCTCTTGATGAGCTTTGAAATTCAGATATGATCCCTCTCCTACCAATTATTTGCATATTTCTACTTCCAAATCTTGGCCCAAAGGGTGGCCTATTCCTTGAGCCACCACCACCAAATTTTGGCTCCTGAAACTTTGCTGAGGATTTCAGGGTCATGAAGCCCCAAACCACCATGGGCCTTAGGTTTGCATAGCTTGTCCCAAGCTACCAAAGGCCACTTATTTTTCTCTTCCCCTTTGCCCCAAAGAAAATCTCGTTGAATACTCCTGATTTGTTGCATAACTCCTTTAGGAGAAGGAAGAGCTGAAAACGTGAAAATAGGTATAGCTTGCAAGACAACCTTCGTAAGCACAAGATGCCCTACCAAATTCAAAGACCTACAAGTCCATTTCCTGACTTTGTCTTGAATTTTATTAGTTACCAGCTCCCACACTCCCTTTCTCAGAGGTTTGTCAGTAAGAGGCATTCCAAGGTACTTGGAAGGTAACTGATCCCTTTGAAACCCAAGAATTCTAGTGAGGTTCCTTTGAATAGCAATGTCAATATTAAAAAAGAACACCTTTGATTTGTCAAGGCTTACCTCTGTACCAGTGACCAATGCAAAGTCTTTCAGGATTTCTTTGAAAGCTCTTGCTTCCTTGATCGTAGGAATTCCCTACAACATTGTGTCATCAACAAATTGTTGATGAGTAGATTCAACACCATCCAAGGTAAATTTTAGACCCTGGATTCTTCCTTCAACATTTGCCATTTTGATCGCTTTGCCTAGCCCTTCCATCATGAGAACAAAGAGGAAGGGGGAGAGCGGATCCCCTTGTCTAAGACCCCTAGAAGGCATAAAGTTTCTAGAGGGAGAGTCATTAAGCAGAATGGAGAAGTTGGTCGTGGCTACAAGGGACATAACCCATCTTATCCAATTGTGGTTGAAGCCATAAACTCTTAGCACTGCCTTGATGTAGGACCAGCTTAGCTAATCATAAGCTTTCGCTAGGTCAAGCTGCATGATCATACTAGCATGCTTATTGATCTTAAGAGAGTGTACCACCTTGTGAGCTTGTATGATGTTGTTGAGAATCTGTCTCCCTTCCACAAATCTAGTTTTCTCCTCTGAGACGAGAGAAGGAAGAAGAGGCTTGAGTTCGTTAGCGATCACTTTGGAAATAATTTTGTACACCACATTACATAAGGCTATGGGTCTGAATTTGTCCGGTGTCATAGCTTTTTCCTACTTTGGAATCAAAGCTATGAAAGAGGCATTAAGAGCTTTCAAAACAGTTTTGGATCTTCTGGAGTCTTCCACAACATTAAGGATATCTTGTTTGACTTTCTAGTGATCTTTGAAGAAGTCCACATTGAAACCATCAGGGCCAGGAGCTTTCCCATTTTGCATCTCATTGATAACTTCACTAACCTCCTCTTCAAACACTGACATGTTAAGATTGTGGTTGTCTTCCCTGGTTACAAGCTTAGGAATGAACTTTGTGAATTTGTTAATGAACCGAGTGTTAGGTTCCTATACCAATAGGTGTCATTTTTCATGATTGACATTGAAGAGCTCTAATATGTTCATACCAACTGTCTAGTTGCTAAGGTTTTCCATATTCCCAAGAAAAAAAAAAAATTAAGAAATGTAAAGAGGGTATGCCCTAAAAGAAAGATCAAAGGGCAAGATGAATGAAATGGTCAAGAAAATGAAAGAAATGAACCCCAAACAAAGGACCATCAAAGTGTGCAAGTCCAAAATGCCACTACTATTCTATTTTTGTGAAAATCTAATGGTGGACAGCTTGTTCATTTATGCCACCATGGGTGAATGGCCAAATAGTTTAATCTTCTTCAATTCATGTTTGAATTTACTTGTCTTAGAAATAGAGAATGAACCCTGTCCAAAATGTTCAATCTTGACAGGTGAATAGCTAGGTAGAGAAGCAAAGGAGCTCAACTGCTAAATCTGAGCCCTTGGATGCTATAAAGGTAGATTTAGATAGGATTCCAATGAAAATAAAAGAAGTTGAAAAAGGGTTTGCTAGTCCAAGTGCACCCAAAGAATGCAAGAAAAAATGTTAGGAACAGTAGGCTGGGTAGGCAGTTTTGGTGTTGCAGAAGCATGCTTATGATTAATTTGGTTTCTCAAAGATGTTCTCTTTACTATCATGAGTACCATGGCAGCTGGTGGGTTACAAATCAAGTGAAGCATGACTAACTTCCCTTCACACTTCTCCCAAAATCACTCACTAACCTCTCCTCCCCCCCCCCCCCGAGGATATGCAGATCTGCTCAATACTCCTAAATCACTCCATTTCATGAAAAGGTTTAAGTAAAATAACATTTTTCTTAAAGCATAAAGCCACATTTCTTGTGTAAAAACTCTGTTTTCTCCTAAGCCTAAGTTGTTGAACTTTATAACTTGGCGCTTTCCCTTCATAATTTCATATTAACTATTTATTTATTTATATAGCTCCCTATGCTTATTTCCCTTTTTTCCCATATTGTATTAATATATAGCACCACAGATTTTAATATTCCCCGCCTCGTTTTTAATATAAACCATAGCATTGTGAAATCAGGAATTGAAGGTTCACTTGGAACCTTATAATAACCCTCCCCGTGCGCAAATATTCAATGTTAATTAACATCTGGTATACTAACTATTAAGCACCCCAGCATCCAATAAAAATCGCCGCAGGAAGTCTTACACCATGGTTTATATTACATGGGTCCTACGCCATAGCCCTGACCCATCTCTAACATACTGCCAACCGTTGGATTTGATCCCATTGATCGGACGGCTCACGATCATATCACGAGGCCTCCCGCTGCCAAAGTTTATCGCATGGGGAGCCGGCAGTATTACCGTCGTACCAAGGACACGTGGCATCCTTCCGCCGTGCTCGTTGCCCCTCCTCCGATACCACCTTAGCCGATAAAGCAGTGCAGGCCAATACCGCTTACCACCCTCTGTTGACCCCCCTGCTAACGTCATTGCCACGTCATCCTTCATACCCCGCGTCGCAACAAAACATCACGTCATGCTGACGTCAGCCAACCGAAAAGCGCCAAGAGCCCACGAAGCTGAAATTTTGTTAAAACACCCATGAAAGTGTCATTTTCACTCATTTCTATTCGATGTTTTTACAAAACCGTTGCATAAAATTAACATCCAAGCAACTACACGAGCTACAGTCCACCACCTCGACCAGAAAAGACCAGTCTCCTACTGCGGCTCATCAATAAACCTGCAAATTACTCTCGTACGTGTCCAAAAACACAGGTATTTACCCTATTCCACTTTCCGAACCTGTGTTTTTAGTTTTCCTCTATAAAATTATACTTGTGAGAGCCAAATCCAAGAACATAATAGTTTGTTAGCCCGCTAAAATTCACCAGAACTCCCATTTTGCCCATTTTTCCCACAAAAACCCGACTTCCATAGCTAAAAACACAGTGAGCAAACATGGAAGCCCCCGCGCCCGTGGCCCTCAATGTCGTACCACTTAATGCACCACACAAATACTTGGAATGGTTAGCCCTGGCTAATAGAGATTTTCAAATTCAAGACTTAATTAGTGACAAAAACCACCTCCAGGAATTTTGTGAGATTAGGAACAGTCACAGAAGTAACTTTGATCTCTATGGTATATGGGAATCCAACCTGCCTATCTAATACCTCCCCTCAGTCAATGTATTCCCTGATATTATCCACCTATGTTGTGCAAATTATGAACCTACTCAGAGAGCAATTATGACTCCAACTGGAACTGTCCTCTTTTATATAACTCTTGAGTCCATAAATGAGATGCTACACCTCAAACCCACTCAGCCTCTGGCTCCTCTTTCTATGGGATTCTTGCTTGAGCAAGGCCCTAAACTACCCAGTTCAGAGATGACGTGGATTACTCAAACATTTATGAAACCAGACTGCCAGCACCGAGGCCCACCTCCATATGTGGATGTCTGGTTCAATGAAGTTGGAAGATTCATTATTAATATGATATCCTATATCCTGGGATTTAAGACAAGTGAGTATGTTGATGAGACCACACTAGTTTTATTGTCCATATTTACTCCAGGATAGCCCCCTATTGTCAAATATGACTATGCTACATTCATTTCCAACAAGATACATGACCAATTCATGAGTTTAGACAAAGAAGGTTTCTTCAGGTACTCATCCTATATATATCATCTATTCTTATACTATCAAACATACAGCTTTCAGTTTCCTATTAGAAAATTGGATTCCAAAGGAGAGAGAAGGTCTGTGATATTTTGGACATCAGTCTTCCACCATGTTTCTGACTCTCCTTACACCTACTATGAATTCATTGACCTGTTTATACATCCAGTCTCCTCTCTACTGATGAGAACTCCTCCTCCTCGACTCTGGTGATATGCAGAAGATTTTACAGTTGTCCAAAAACTACAAAATAGGTGCCTGGTACTTTTACCAGAATCACACCGAGATCAGAATATATGGCTGTGAGCTATGCCCTTATAAGTTGCCCCAATATGTGCCTATGAGACTGTTTGCACTGGAGTATTTCAGGAAAATTCTCAACGCAGATTTAACTTATTTTCATAGTACAAAGAAAAAGGCCCAGCTAAGAATAAAAAACCAGTTAAGTCCCTTCATCATCAACAAGAAGGAAGCCTGGGCAGATGCTGATAAAATATTGGGAGAAGATCTTAAACTGAAAAAAGGTTTTTTGTGGGTGCCTATGACCCAAATGGCTTTATAAGTAATAGGAGAGTAAAATACAGGCTATCAGCCTATAAAAATTCTAAGCTCCCTGAAATAGAGCAATTTTCCAATCAGGATGAGTGGGTAGAGGGTACATTGATAGAAGAACTTATTGAGCAAGAGAAAATGGAAAAAGCCATGAAAGATCTAGAAAAGACTCTTGACCTGGACTCTTTTGGACAGGTGTTTTTCAAGCTGCCCCAGCAAACTGGAGTGGGTACATACTCTGTCGGAACTTCACAGCAACCTCTACAGGAAACCAGTGCACCAAGTGTAGGGTCATCCAAGGGCAAGGAAGTAGCCGGCACAAAGCAAGCAATGACAGATCAGCGAGCAACAACAAAGGAACAAGGCCAAGAGCAAGTTCTTTCAGCATAGACAAAGGCACCTGAAATCCCTGCACTACAAACTCCACTAAATGAGGAAAAAGGCAAGAAAAGGGACAGGCAAGAAGACACATCGATCAGCGGTTTTGTAGAGCCGCCAGGGGTGAAAAGGCAAAGATTAAACCCCCTATCGTAGGAGGATTTGATTGAGGAGACCATCGACAGTTTAAGGGGAGAAAGAATAGTCAGCCAGGATACATCCTCGGTCATAGGAACATCAGTTAGTTCACACAACCAGGAGATTGAAAGACAACATAGTGTGGAATTTTCATCCACCAGGCCACAAAGCAAGCAAGGTTCTGACATTAAGAGAACATTTACTGAGATAAAGGCAAAGAATGACCCAATAAGAATTCAACTTTATAATCACTTGCTAAAGATGGCTCCCACAAATCAACAAAGGTTAATGTCAGCTTATGACATTCAAGAAGGAAAAAGGATCCTTAGTCACTATAAGCCCAAAATGCAGCAGCCACAGTTAGTTGCTGATTACATCAAGACCAATCTGGAAGTGTTAGCTAAAGACATTCATCCAATGGACCAGATTGAGTTGCATAAAAAAACTGGAGAAACGATTTACTCCACATTGGCAGATAAAGCATTATTGGCTCATAAATTGCATAATTCATTAAATAATACCTCTGCCCAATTGGATTTAGAAAAGGCTTCCTCTTTAGCCAAGGATAACAGAATCAATTACTTGGAAGAGATTATCATTGAGCTGGGGCATGATCCCAGGGATGCCAAAGGAATAAAAGCATTGATAAAGAAAAAGGAAGAAGACATTGCTACCCTCAGAAAACAATTGAAGCTGCCTAGTACTATGCATCCACAAACCATAGAAGTTGTGCAGCAAAAAGCGGAGGAGGACATGATGGACTTACTAATGAGGATGAATCAAAGATTAAGTGAGACAGAGCAAGCATTGGAGAAAGTATTACAAGAAAGGCAGGGAGAGTCGACCTCCCAGCCACCTGAAATACCTCCAACAGTCACAACTACTCCTCCTACAGGTATAACAACAGTGCCTCCCACCGACCCAGCATCAGCAGCAGAGATCATAATCGGTACATCAGTAACAGCAGCTACAACAGAAACAGGCAGTAGTACCACCATAACACCAGAGGAATTAATAAAGGCAATGGAGGAATTAAAACTACAAGTGTTAGAGTTGAAAGAGACCAAAAAAAAATTAGCTAAGTTAGAAATAAGTTATGACAAATCTAAAATGACTGTAGCAGAAAAGGCAAGAGAGGTTAAAGCATTAGAGAACAAGGTAAAGGCATTGGGAAAAAACCTCTCTTTAGATAAGCCTTTGGGAGAAATCAAAGGCATTTTGTGGGCTAACTGTTTGGTCAATTTAGTGTTGTCTAAATTGCTATCATAAATTGTCAACCCGGGGCTCGTAAGCTGATGAAGTGAAGTGTACAATATATACTTAAGTAGCCCTTCCTAGTTCTTTTTGTCGTTTTTAGTTTATGTCTAAATTATCTTCCTAATATGATGTGATGAAGTTATAAACAAGTGAGTGAATGTGTGTGTATGTGATGATTTCTAAATGCTTCTTGAATTTTAAAGAGGAAACTTGAACAATGACTTGAAATAAAATTAAAGCATCAAATGAAAGCAAAGCATTAAACAAAAGACTAATGGCACTAGTCCAATACCTTTACTGCTGATAGAAATGAAAATGATATTTACATTAACTCTGCTGAAAGCAAAAACACTACTCTAGCAATCCAAAAATTAAGTGACAAATCACACTACTTAATTCTCCCTTAACATTCTGCCTTTAGCTGAATTGATCATGTGAAAAAGAAGAGTTAGGAGTGAATTAGAAATATGAGTCTAAAACTAAATAAATCAAGCTGCAGTTAGATAATGTTTTCGTCCCATAAAATTTAGTGAGTTATGATAAACAGAACCATTAAGAGATTAGCAACTTGACAAAACTTGATAAAGTAAACCAAGTAAAGAAACTAACTAAGCAAGGAACTAAAGAAAATCAAAGCAAAAAGTCAGCAGTTGAGATAAGACAACTTCAGATGCCACTAGTGTTGAAAAGAAGTAAAAGCACACTGTCCCGGGCTCCTAATCAAAGCTGTAAAAACACACTGATCAGTCATGAAGAGTACAGAAATGTAAAGCAACATAATTCAAAATTGTACATTAATATACATGATCAAATAAAGAAAAAGAAATGCAGGAAAGTAAATTCAAAGGTTACTGTGCAATGGTTGTAGCAGACAGGGGCCCTCCATCCACTTCAACCAATTAAAAGATCAGCTACGCAGATAGAAACAGAACTGTCTTCTTGGAATTAAATCAACTCATAATAATACACAGTGGGAAGCGTAAAAACGCTTTATAAAAAGGTCTTCAAAACAAAGTTTATAGCAGCAAAATATTAACTATCTCAGACTAACTATTCAGCGTGTAGAAACGTTTTATTTATAGAAAGAACATCAACTGTCCTGTGCGTAAACTAAGCTAACTAACAGCTAGGAAAAAGACACGTTCAGTAGCACCGTGCACGGATCTAGGGAACGGTCATCATGGTTTAATAAATCCGGTGTTGGATTCTTGTCCCCTGCAGTCTTCGTGGCTAAAGGAGAAGCCAGCTGTGACTTACGTGCTCCAACCGAACACGCAGAGCCGTGCCACCGTTTGCAACCTTACCGTTTGACCAGAGCTACCTCCGCGTTGACCAGGGGTGTAGACGGCCAGTTTGGCTGAGCTGATAGCACACGTACCATGTACATAGTCATACAAACTTGCCCATGTGGCTCTTTTCTCTGGAAGACACCTGGATCATATCAAACAAGAAAATGGCTGCAGAATCTAGGATCGGCTGCGGAATCAGAGATCGGCTGTGGAAACCTGTAACAGCTGCGAAATTGCAGCACTTTGAACCAAAAATCTAAACCAACAGTCAACCATTAGCACAATTAGCAAATCATGTTAAAAATTCCTATAATGCAATGAATTGAACAAGTTGATGAAGGAAATAAGTAGGAAAAGGCTGTTGGGAGGATGGGTAAATGAGTGCAGGTTTGAGGCCCAACATACCCCCACTGTGAAGGTGTTGCATGTCCTCATGCAACCAAAACTTGTCATGATTTTTTAGTTTATATGCTCAGATGCCTCTGCCAAGACATCCAACCTTCTCCTTTTTCTTCTCACTGCCAAATTTACTTTTGGTTTCTTAACCAAACATCTAAACCTCAAGTTAATCAAGGCCCTACTCAATTTCTTGCATTTCTTCTTCAATTTTCTATTCTTTTTCTGCCAAAGACCCAAGTGAAGCATTGTATTGTCATGGACCATTTTGTCCACTTTGATTTGTTCTTTCAATGCTTCATTCTCCTACTTAATGTGTCGGTTCAAGATTTCCAGCTCAAATACCTCTTGTTTTAGAGATTTGACCTGTTCATCATGAGGTACTATAGTGCTTGGACCGGCAGCAGATTGCTCTAAAGTCTCCAAGTAATCATATGCTTTCTGCTGGTCAGGGTCTATGTCAGGTGTTTGTCTTGGTCTGAATTCAAATTCTTGATAACTGCCTTCTCTTTCTTGCTGGAAGGGACTTTCCTCTCGTGGAGGACTTAGCTCAACATCTAACTGAATTGGAGTTTTTTCAGGTGTGCCCAAATCAACAAAATGGGATTGTTTCCCTTTGGTCACACTCAGTTTTCCCTTCAACCTACTGCTTCTCCTTACTTGTACATTAGTGCTCTTTTGCTGGGCACTATGTTTCTCTTTTTGTTTTCTCTTTGAGAGGGCAGTGGTTTGAAGTTGTACTAATCTGTCAGCTAGTGTTTGGGATTCTTCTTCAATTGAGGGCTCAGGTGAAGGAAATGATTCTTGCAAAATGGCTTTCCCTTTATCCCCCTTTTTTCTTTTAGTGTTGTCTCCCTTTTTTCTTTCTTATCGGGCAGTTGCTTGAGCAGTCTTTTGAGCAGTTTCTACAGCAGTCTTTTTGGCAGTTTCTTCAGCAGTTTCCTGGTCAGTAATTTCTTTTCCTCCTCTCCTATTTTTTTTTTAGTATCCTAGGAGAGCTACTAGAGGCTTCAGCTACCTCTTGAAAATGGTTTCTAATGAGAAACTTCTCCCATGTATCAT